>PVKA01016373.1:0-47992 GCA_004027165.1 Ctenomys sociabilis | reverse complement strand
AGAGAGAAGGAAAGAAAAAGTAACTTTATTAAAAGCATAGCAGAAAGCTAGTGGAATCAATAGAATGTTTACAAGACCAGATCCAAAACCTTGGCAGGAACAAGGGCAGTTCCAAAAGATCAAGAAATAAGTACTACAGAGAAGTATCCTATATTATAATTATTTGTCCAAATAAGATGCTGTTTAATTTTGTTCTTCCATAGCCAATATTTTTATGTATATGCTTTAATCATTTTTTTCTTTACAATAAGTTTTGAACAATTTTATTTTTGTGTATCTTGGTATGATTTTATTTAAATTTCTTGTGCAAAAGATTCATTTTTCTTGAAAAAGTATTATAAGTTGAACTAAATTCAGAAATTTTAAATCTTTAAATATTTATTGCCTATTCCTTTCTACTTTGAGAATTCTAATTATATGAATATAAAAAAGAAAGGAGCAGTTAATGCTTACAATTTTTGGTTTTACTCTGATTTTTTCCTCTCTTGAATTTCTTATAACTTCTTAGTTACTGCTTTTTTTTAAACAAAACTTACATGTCTATATCTGGTAATCTGAAAACCTACTTTGCACATGACATCATATAATATAGCAACCATTGTTGGATTCCTATTACTTTGTTTAGTGAAATCTTGTATCATGTATAATGCTGTTTTTCTTCTATCACTATTTTGTATTCTTTAAAAATATTAATAAAAAAGTACAAAATTAATAAAAAATAAATAAATAATTATTATTATTTTTCCAAGATACCAGATTGTATTCTTTGTGCCTGAATCACAAGCCCCAGACTCTGGCATTGAATTTTCTGTTACCTTCTCTACCCTTGACAATAAGGCCAAGAAATAGGGTCTCCCGTGCTGTCTTGCCTAAAGGAGCCAAGGCTCTTTCCTGCCAATACTGTTTCTAGTAAGGAATCTCCTCAAACAAAATAAGCACTAATGCTCAAAATATCCCCCAATGTAGTCAAAACAGCAAATAAATGATAAACTCTCTATAGTGTTCCACTTTTACTGCTCAGCATCAAAATACACCATACCTTTTATGTTCCACAAAAGAAGCTTTAAGAGAAACCTCACTAACAAGGTAAACATCCCATTTATAAAACACACACACACACACACACACACACACACACACACACACACTCATTGCTTGGATTTCCAAGCAGTGGCTGTTTTCCCCAGCTCTACGTATAGGGCTCTAGTCTCTATCAGTGCCTTCCAAACCCGTCTAAGACTTTGCTAAATTTTCAATAAATTGTAAGATTACCCAGGGCCACTGTAGTTGTAATACCAATTGGATTCATTTATTTTCTTTAACTGTTTATATCATAAGCCTCTTCCCTAGTGTTTTAACTGCTGACTAATAGATAGATAGCAGAAGATAAGCAATCCAATGTCAAAGTAACTTATGTTTTTAGAACCTTCTTCTCTGTCCTGTATTTACTGTTTGCTCTTAAATGCTCCTCACCAAAGCTGTATTCTTATCTCCATTGATTAAATGATAATTCATGTTATGCATGGAGGGCTTGACTATGGTCATAACTCAAGATAATGAAGAAAATGGATTGGAGTGTGTGTAAAATTGGTTTCACTTTAAAAGGTAACTTTTTTATGCAAGGGAAATTGCAGCCTCTTAAGCAGAGAACAAACAGACCTATTTTAGGGTAAGGGAAGTGAATTAAGAGAACAAATCCAGATATATTCTACATGATGATAAGCATTATGAAATATGATGCACAAAAATTCTATTTAAGCATAACATGAGAATGTATCTACAAAACAAAAGGTTTTCCAATATGTGTGGAGAGATACAGTCAGATTCTTCTAGATCTTTGTTCAAGGCTTCAGGTATAGTCTTTAGCTATTTTCTTGGATGAAACAAAAACCTTCATCATTAGAAGTCACCCTAATAGTGATGATTTAAAAAAAACTTAGGGTCTTGGGGAGATTGCTCAGCAGAATAAGTTCTTTCATGGCAAGCATGAAGTCCTGAGTTTGATTCCCAATAACACCAAAAAAAATTTAAAATAACTTGCAATAACATTCTGTGCAGTTCCACATGTGTAGTATCAGTTATGAACTAAGCTTTCTTTGGGGACTTCATCACATCTCGAGAGAAAATCAGGCTCAAAGGGACACTTTTTTACTTTTTTCAATGTATAAAATCACAGTTCAAGACAGTGGGTTTATTGTTTTAGTATACTAACCTAGATACACAGGGTTGACTGGAGTATGTTACAAAAAGGTAAAGAAACGTTCATTCCCTTATGGAAAGTTGCATCCTCCTCCACTGTCTTGAATTTCATTTCCTCCTTTTGTCATCAATTTCACCTCTTTCCTGTGTCTCTACTTATTTCTCTACTCTTATTCCTTAGTATAAAAAAATATGTGTAAAAAAAACAAAAAATACATATGTAAGCACTGTGCATTTCTATAACTACTTATGTTTTCTTCCTTACGTGTTCTGGTTAGAAAATCCTGTGGAGTGTACTGATTCCTTATGTTGGTTGCAGTCGTTGGATGCGTGATCACTGCTTTTTTGTGGGTACTCTTCCTGTGGTTTGTTTACACACCTTTACTTTCCTTAATTTCTTAAACAGACTCCTCTCCCTTTGCTCCCTCACAGCTGCCAATGATTTCTAGAACTCCGCCCTATAACCTCAGCCTTCTTTTTCTTTCTTCTAGATAGAATGCCTATAACCCATGACTTCAGCTACCGCTCATATTCTCATTGATAGATTCAGCTGTTCTATCTATCTGTCTGTCTGTCTATCTATCTATCTATCATTTCTCTAACTGTTGAATGCATCTCATGTACCTGCCAATATAACATATACTATAAATACTTTGTAAAATTATTCACAGTCTCAAATCCTAGGGAAATTAGAACTCAGAGGAATGGAAAGTCAACATAATAAAAAACAAAGCACACAGTGTTAAGGGAACATGGTTGTTGTCATAAAGAGGAAAGTAGAGAGTGAAAATATAGACACTTATGAGTCAGGGAACATTTCAGTAAGATAACAATGAACAAAGAAAGGAGTGGCAAAAAGGATAATTGGATTATAAACTCTGGCATAAAAATTTCAAGGAAGTCAACATCATGAGCAAAATTCTTAGAAAACTATTCTTGGCATTTTCTATAAATGGCAAGGATAGTGTTTACATAGTGAAGAACTAGAGGAATAAAGTTTGTAAAATTAGATAGCCAAGAGCCATACTGTATATTATATGATCATATATAGCTCAATATAAATGTCATGAATTTTATTGGTATCTAGATATACAAGTCCAATACCTACTGAAAATGTTTATGACTTGTGCTTATCTTAAACCAACTCATTTCCTAAATGAAGACTATTAGGTTTCCCATAGATTCCCTTTGTTCCTTAGCTTAACAAATGTGACAGCCCACCTATTCAAATAGAAATGAGAAAATGGTCTCCATTGTCTTCCATATCTTATCTCATTCTTGGAATAATCTGTCCTGATAGATTCATTCTAACTCTTTTAAAATCTGTGCACTTAACTCTTCAATATGCACTTAATTAAATTCTACATAGTTTCTGTATTAATGTACTAGGTCAATTCCAGCTCAAATACACACTTTTATCTTCCCACACTAACCCAATTTATTCTTCATTATTGGAATCAGGATGTATCTTGGGATTATAAATTACCTTTGCCTTATTCTGGCAGGGATATATCACAATGAAATACAGTACCACATACAATATAACTGAAATAGCAATTAATTTAGTAGTTCCAGAAGCTACATGTCTAAAGTCAATGTATCAGTAAATTTTAGATCTCTCCTAAACTTGTAAATGCCATCTGTATGGCTCTCTCTCTCTCTCTCTCTCTCTCTCTCTCTCTCTCTCTCTCTCTCTCTCTCTCTCATTCTCTCTCAATACAAGGTAGCCCTGGAGTCTCTTACTCTCCTTTGTTTTTTTTAATTAATCTTTTATTTATTTAGTACAAGATCTTGCTGAACAGCTCAGACTTGTAGTGATCCTTGTATCTCAAACTCCCCAGTACTGAGATTACATGTGTGTGCCACCATTCCCAGTCTCGGAGCTCAGGTTTCTGGACACAGCATGTGGTACCAGGGGCCAAACCTGGGTCCTTGGGTTTTCCAGACAGGTGCTGAAAATGCCAAACTATCTCCCTAGCCCCTTTCACTTTCCTTTAAAGGACCGTGGTCATATTAAATGAGAGCCCCATCCTTATGACCTCATTTAACCTTAATTACCCTTTTAAAGACCTATCTCAAAATATAGTAACCACAGGCACTAAAGCATCAAAGTATAAATGTAGGGGAACACAACTGTGACAGTTTACATTCAGATGTCCCCTCAAAGTTCCATGAGGTCATAGATGGGGTTTTTTCAGGAATGGCTGGATCTAGACTGTGTGATGCTGGGATTAAGGATGTGTGATTACCTTAGAGCCAGATGACTATGGACTGAAACCTCTACAAACTGTGAGCTACATGAACTTCTCCTCCTTTAACTTTGAGTATTGTATATTTTGCCTCAGCAATAAGAAAAGTAACCAAAATAACAACTCACTTAGCAATCAGCTGTTCTACCAACCCCATTTCCATGATTCATTAGAATAAGGCATGGACACACAAGATCCTTTATGACATGACTTGTCAACTCTCCTACTACCTTTCTAACCATTTTTTGTATTTCTCATATATAACCTTCGCATTCTTCAGAAAATAACTAAAATCATGAATAAATATTTTAAGTTCTTTAGGGGGAAAAATGTAAAAGAAACTTCATGGGCCAGCCAGATATCTCAGTGGATTAAAGTGCCTGCACAGGCAACTGGTATGCCATGCTGGCCTTGTCCTGGGGCATGCTGAGATGGCAATTGAGATTGGGCATGGTAGCGCATGCCTATAATCCAGTGTTTGGGAGGCTGAGACAGAAGGATCACTCTGAGTCTGATCTGTGTAATTTGACCCTGGAGACCCTGTACATTTTTTTAAAAAAAGGAAAAAAGCAACTTCAGGTCTCTTTGTGCTCCCTATGACTATCCAAATGGTGCATAATTGGTCTAGAATTTCCCACTTCACTGTCTGCACTAAGGGTTACTCTTTCATCAAGGTTTTGTTCATTCACTTTGGATTGTAGGTGACTCTTAATTCAGCTGTCATTTGTGCTTTATTCTAGCAGAATTCCAAACCAAATTGTAACTTCACAGTAGCATTGCGAGGTATGGTGATAGGTTTGTATTTCTATCAGACTGTTGAACTATAAATACTGTAACCGCACCTAGATCCTTGAATTTAATAAATTACTAACCATCATAAAGGAGGAGGAGGAGGCTGAGGGTAGTCACAAACAGAGACAGGTTTTTTTTTTTCTCTCAAGTTGAGATCATTGAATGTTAAATCTTTTTTTTTTAAATGATGTGAGGGTACATGAGAGAGTTATGAGGACCTATAAAATATATGTATCAAAGTCATGATAGAGAATAGGGAAAGATCCTACAAGAAATATGGGATATTTTGTCAGTTAGTACCCAAACTTAGTTGAAGTTGAAAGAATAGATTTAGTTAGAGTAATAAATATGGTTTCTTAAATTTTACTAAGACTTGGAATGGACCTAAATACTGAGAATGATATTTTCCTTTCTTTTCTCCTGAATAATATGATCTTTTATGGTATTTCTCTTTTTACTCACTTTTAATCTTGGCTAACTTTAAATATACAATCTATTAACAGCAAATACATATTCATGTCACAAGACCCACATCACTAGTCTTTATTAGATACATCTTAAAACAGTAGCATCAGACTGGAAAAGGGAGGAGGGACACTTATTCAGTCTATGGCGAAACCACTGCAGGCCTTCCTCTTTCCTTCCTCTGTAAATCATTTCTCAGAAGAAGCAGGAAGCTGAGAGAGAAATAAACCCAAGAATTCCTCTGCCTAGGATATCAGCACTTTGATTGCAAAAGAATGTCATGCACCACCAAGTTCTCAGTAGGGGTAGCTTGGCCTGGGTGTCCTCCGACAAGCTTTATCTCAACACCAATATGGGAACACTCACGTTATAAATTCCTGATGGAACGTGTTTATTTGGTTTAACAAACAGAATTCAGTACTTTTAGTTTTCTCATCCACTCTGTACCTCTGGGATCTGGAATTACCAGGAGCAGCCAATGCCGATGGAGCGTGGGCCAGTGGAGGGACGGCCCCCGGGGCCCCTGGTGGCTGGCTGCTGCACTCTGGAGACAGCCTGAGGGCACTGCCGTGCAACGCTTGTCCCACTGTGATGAAGACAGCCGGCATTGGAAGCTCCGGTGATCTTTTCAGCTTTTTCTCTATCAACTTTTGAGTCTTTTGTCTTAAACATTTTGGAATTATTAGTTTCCATATCAGCATTGGTATCCTACACCACAAGTGTTTTTCTTTGTTCACCTAAGGTTTCATCTTTTTCCTTTTCCTTCTTTCTGTTTTGGGATTTTTTTAGACAAAGAAATATTCCTGGCATCTTTCTGTATTCTTAACTAGTTCTTGGAAGTTTCGCTCCACAAACTGGCCCATCTGGAAGACAGCATGGTTAAGGAGTTCAGCAAACAGCGGCCTTTTGTCAGGGTCAATGTGTAGGCATTTCTTTGCTAAATGTATTGCAGTTTCAGAGAGCTTAGGACAGCATCTTTCAAGAGGTTCTGTTTCTTGGATTTCAGACAATTGTACTCCAGCAAGTTCAGGATTTTTATAAAATCACCCTTGATATTTTGGGATTAAACATGCTATGATGTGATAGCGCTCGTCAATGTCAGAGTCTTCCGGAAACAAAGGCTTCCCTGTGAGCATCTCATACCACAACTTAGTAGTCTGGTTCTTTTAGAGAGTTACGCGTCACCATGAATTGTGTGGTCAACCAATTCAAAGACTAGGTACCATCCTTTTTCTCTTCTTAAACACTTTCAACAGATTTATCAAATTCTCAAGCCTCTGTTGCTTCAGTAACTTTATCTCTTGCATAGCAATTTTTTTTAACCATTTTGCCATCATCACTTTCTCAGAACTTTTTTTTTCCATTTATTTTTATTTTATTGAAATACAAATGTCAATCAGACAGTTTCAAAACACCATAACCATACAGAGTCGATGAAAGAATACATTGCAAACTGTTTTCATAACGTTTTGGTATTGTACAAGGTGCATACATGATATTATATTTACAGGTTTTTATACAGCTGAATTATATCAAAGATTCAATAATTATTTACCTAGTGGATGACCATAGCACTAAAAGCCGACATAATATCCTGTCCAACCACCAAAAAATATGGAACGCTTCACGAATTTGCGTGTCATCCTTGCGCAGGGGCCATGCTAATCTTCTCTGTATCATTCCAATTTTAGTATATGTGCTGCCGAAGCGAGCACTCTCAGAACTTTTTGATGTCCACCATCCTCTCATTGTCGTGGTCCCAACACTTCATCATCACTCTATAGCACCCTTCTTCTTCAACCAACCCTAGATTCTCATATTTTTCCATCTTAATTTAAAAACAATCGGAATCTTCCTTGGGATTCCTCAGTCACTGGAGGTGCAGTGATCAGACCATCCGCGGGCAGCAGACCCCCAGCTCCACACTGGCGCTGCGCTGGCCGCACCGTGCCAACGCCCTGGCGGTCCCAATACGTGGGGTGTGATCCCTAGTAACTCCAAGGCAGGCGAGCATGCAACAGAGTGCAGGGTGCAGCGGGGACACAGCAGAATTAGGGAGCCCGCAGAAGGACGGAGACGGAGCCCCGCGCCCAAGCTCTGACTTCATTCTATATTTAAAAGAAGACCTCTTTAGAGAAGAAAACAGTCTTGCAAGAAGATATTTACCTGAATGAAAATTTGATAATCTTTTTGACCTGTGAACAAACACTGATGTAAAAATAGATGTGTAAAGTTCAATAGAAAGAAAAATAGTTATACTATTGTCCATGTATCCTAGACTAATTTCTCTACTCTTGGCACAAAAAGTAAGAAGCCATTAGCAACTTACAAATATCTTGGAAATTCTAAGTGTTTATTTAGTTGGTAAAGCAGGATATGCATAAAATTCTTATGTCTTGTTGAAAATTTCATCTTTGAGTAAAAATGGACACTAATCCAACAGAGTTGCTTTGTGTTGAAGTGAAATTCAGAGGAACTGCGGTAAATCACCAAGAATGTAAAAATAAAAAATGGCATTATTGGGGGAGTTGAGTTAACACTTAGAAATAAATTTGCCTTAGAATATGTAGAAATATAGGGACACGTTTTTGTATTTACTACAGTAAGGGATTTCTAAGCAAATCTTATTAAAATATGAAATTTGGATTAAAAATAAAATTTTTCTGGTAATTTATAGTGGCTTACATGATAAAAAATATTCCAGAGGGATTTAATTTTCAGTAGAATAATAAATAGCTTACCAGTAAGTCTTTATCCTAAATGAATGAGTTAAGATATCTTTTTAAAAAATCCAGCATGTACGATTAGAAATGAAAACACAGCATTGGATGGACTGTACATTTGACACTAGGAGTTCTACTGGCATTCTCTGAGGCCAAGCATTCTCACTATAATAGGAATTTTTGCAATTAAGTAATTCACAGAGCTCATTTTAAGAGCAAATATTTTAAGTGACTCTTGAAAATGTAGTGCTTAAGGCTCAACAAGTGTCTACTTATTTCAATTTAGAGCAAATTGAAAATTAAATTCTTAGGCAGGCGAGATAGTGAAGTGGAAAAAGCACATGCTTAGGCAAATGCAGGGACCATGCTGTGCTGCCCGCCCACCCCCACCCCCGGGTTCCCCGCACTTCTGGACATGATGGCGCAGGCCTGTAATCCCAGTGCACCTGTGTTCTGAGTTGAAACTGTGATAGGAAAAGCCTTCGATATCACATATTTTCATCTTGGTAATTTTTTTTTGAACCAGGGATTGGACTCAGACTCTTGCACTTGCCAGGCATGCACTTATTCTACTGAGCCATCTCCCGGACCCCACTTCTTGATAATTTTGATGATAAGTCTTCCATAGAAGGAAATCCTAATGATTTAATCTTCCAACTTATTCTTGCTTTGCAATTTCATGATTATAGATTAACAAATAGCCTTATCCTTTGGCCTACAGAGAAATAATACACTCATCACTTAATGCAACTGTCTACATGTCCTGGTTGATATTTGTTCATAGTCACAAATTTATAGATTGCAATTCTGTCTTTTGCTTCTGGTAAGTTTTACAGCTAGACTAGTGACTCTGCATATATTAACAATTACATTTTCAAAGCAGAAACCTGAGGACAAAATCCCAAACTGTGAATGTCAATCACTTCTTTTGAAGAGTACCAGCCTGTCTCAGGTAGCACAGTTTCTTTTTATTTCAAAAACTGAAAAAGGAAAAAAGGAAACATTTCATTTTATTGTTTATAATAACTGAGAAGATGAAGACATGTACCCTTGAAGGCAGAAACCCAAACATTTAGAGAGGAGAGTTTATTGATTTCATGATATGAAATTCTGTCCTAGAAGGTGGCTTAGGGAGTCTCAGAAATAAAATCTTTATTTTTACAATCATAAATGACCCCATTGAGAGGGAAGAAATGTACCAAAGAATGCAGAGAATATGTGTACAGTATTCTCTGATCGGCTCACATGTTAAAATTAAAATATAAAAATGAGGAAAATGTATTTAAAAATCTGTAAGAAGTGGTCATGTGCCAATAAAGCAGTATCATTGTATCTTAAGCTTCTAATGAATTTAGGATTTAAAAAAATGGTTCTGAACAGCGATGTCCCCTTTTCAGTTGCACTCAGCTGAAGAAAGTTAGTAAAATGCAAAGACCAGTTTTCAGCACTCTGGGTGTCCTCCTGGCAGGCACCATGAGCTGCTCTGGCTGTCACATGTCTCTGTGTATTCTTTCAAGGAGATTGATCTTCAGCATGGTGAGAAGGAAATAAAACCTAATGTGAAAGAGGAGATTATAAAAGAATGCCCAGGATGCTGCAAATGAATTAAGTCCTCATGGTGGGAGGATAATTATATCTCAAGATATAGGGAAAAAGTGCAAATGAGATCAGCGAACTATTGTTAGAAACCTTTGAAGAGTCTGAAAAATATGAATGATGCCAAAAGCCTATGGAGAAATAAATGCCACTGCTAATTTAAGAAGAGTAAAAAAATGAATCCTTGATCCATCTATTTTTTTGCTCTACTACTTTCACATAGGCTTTGATGAGGGTTTAAACAAAAACAAGGGAAATTATGACAGTAGTAAGTGCAATATAACTGAATATATATAGAGATAGTAAATCTAGATAGCTATAGATAGATAGATAGATAGATAGATAGATAGATAGATAGATAGATAGATAGATAGATAGATTGGGCAGGGCAGAGCCCTGACTGGTGACATGTGAGATATTTTTTTTCTCATTTTTATTTTATTGAAGTACAAATATCAATGAGACAGTTTTAAGATACCTTGACAAGATGGATTTGATAAATTAATACATTGCAAACTATTTTCATAATGTTTTGGTATTGTTCAAGGTGCATACATGATATACTTATAGACATTATTATAGCAGATGTCTCTTATCAGTAAATTAAGAGAGTGTAGCTATTTACACAATCATATTTTTATACCTGAATTACATCAAAGATTCAATAATTAATACTTTCTACCTTGTTATTTTCCTAGCAGTTGTCCATAGTACTAGAAGCTGACATAATATCCTATCCAACCACCATTAGTGCAAATCTTGCCTCTCATAGAATTATGTAGAAGCATGGCATTATCTATCCCAACTGCACTGTCCATACACACACATCATGATTCTTCCTTTCTATACTCCTTCCTTTGTCTACACCTGTCAAAGATGGGCACTCCATTGTCATTCAACTAATTTGGGTGCCTGAACTCAACGACACAATCTAACACAGTACAGCATTCCACAACAATAGTGAGTTATCTGAAGAAGTTGTCGACCATAGCCATTTACAGTTCAATTTATTATGGCCTCATGGTGTATACCTCATTTTTATTCTTTTCTGCTCAATGGTTAAGACCTAGATAGAGCAAGACCTATATACCAATGCATGTACTTTTTGTTTCTTATGAGGTTAGTGAAGTCCCCTCAGGGTTTATCTTGTAGTCCTGTACCTTATTCTGTAGATCCTTTGTCTGTGTCATCCATGTGGATGAGTCACAGCCAATGCTTAACCAGTTTTCTCTCTGTGAGAGTCTGAGAGAAAGTTTTCTCTCCATGTGACTCTCCCCAGGCACACTATAGAACTTCAGTCTCTTTCCTCTGTGGCTCCATAATCTTGTTCAGAAAATTTGGAGCTCAACTGAGTTTCCTGATGTTGCAGTACAGGTTCTCCTATGTCCTGAGTCTTCGCTGACCTTGAAAGGCTAGGGCCAAAATGTTGGCTGGCCTTGTGGTTCTTCTATTTCTCCAATTTTGTTCTGTAAACTTAGATTGTTAACGATCCAGAGGTAAAGCTGATTATCATTCCCAATTCCTTCATCTGAGTGAATAAGAGCAAGTTTATGATTTTAATGACCAAAATACTACTAAGGAAGAACAACTGAAGATAGACTTGGAGGACTGGATTTTTTAAACATTGGCTGGATCTTAAAATGTGAAACATGTGTCATTCACTTTGCCTTATCTGACTCATAAGACTTCCTCTGTTCTCCCACAATGAACTCTTCTCTATTGACTACAAATAACTAACTGACCCACTGGTTGGCAGTGGATCAATTTTGAGCTCTTCTTCCAGAAATTGAAAACAAAGTAGACAGTTTTACTGAAGCTTGATTGCAAGTAGAGGTATCAATGCAGTAGACTCACATCTAGCAGGGCCCTGATTTTTAAACTCATACCCTAACTCTTAGTGAAAGCCTTCAGCAGGCTTTCATGGTGCCAGAAAACAGTGAAGAGAAAAGGGAGGGGTAGCAACTGTGGCATCTGGCAAGCCTCTCTCCTTTCCTCATACTGTAATGCAGATTATGCACCCCAGCACTCACATCCATAATCCTAGCATTAGATCATGTGATCACAAACTCTGGAAGCTGCTGTAATGACTACATGAGCCTTTGCAGGGACACCTAGATACAAAGCATAACATTACTAAAACAAGAGCCCCCATAATTCCAGTGCTTACAGAACACAGAATATATGTATCTGCTGCTAACATGATAACCTAAGGTGAGTGTTTTTGGGGAGACAGCCCTTCTAGGAGGTGTGTTCCATGGGGCAATTTGCCAACTTACACTTTTTTACATTAGTTACTCTCCTCTCCTCTAAGTCTTTGGAGTGCTTTCAATTAGGAAAGTAAAAATAATGAAAATAGCTTCATGGTTCAAAATTGAGTGTTTCAGACCTCTTCTGTCAAGTGGTGAGAGCACTGTCCTCTGGCTACACAGTGTTGAATAACACCCAGCTGTGTGTTTGGGAGACAGAAACTCTTCAGTGAACAGCTAGCTACTCTCTGCCATAGCCACCTGTTTGGTCACCACATGGCCTTTCCATTCCTCTGGCACAGAAAAGATGCTCATACCATACTTAAGGGACATCATTCAAAACATATATAGTCACCAGAGCTAGCTCACATTCCCAAAAAACAGCAAAAGCTTGGTGTGTGACTCCTATCATTCCCAATTCCTTCATCTGAGCGAATAAGAGCAAGTTTATGATTTTAATGACCAAAATACTACTAAGGAAGAACAACTGAAGATAGACTTGGAGGACTGTATTTTTTAAACATTGGCTGGATCTTAAAATGTGAAGCAATGTACCAGTGTTTCCCAAATAATCACAACAGATTAAGAAGGAAAGTGTTCTGACAGCTGCAGTGTATGAATCTTCTGACTCTTGCTGACAATCACATTACTACCAAGCTTTACCTATATCCAATCTAAATGTACCAGTCCTCACAGCCAGGATTGTGTAATAGAATAAAGATTTTAAAAGCTGCCTGAAACATTTGCATTCTCACTTCAACAAAAGTCATTACAGAGCCTGGGGATCACAATGTACTATCTAGAGAGAGAAAAATAAATCTGGCTCAAGCATTGTATTACTGTTTTGCCACAGGAATAAACTTGTTTCTGGTAGAGTGTGTAAAGTCAATAGGCTTCTGTGATCCTGTACCTCTTTAAAGAAAATGTCATTGTACTCTTTTAATAACAATTTCAGGGGAAAAACTGTGTATATGAAAGCACACTAACAAGCTGTTGGATATTTATAGAGGCTGGGTTGCATGGTTCCTCCAGTCTTATGAGTGCTTCATCTTGATAGACCCATTCTTCACAGTCCCCGCTTCTGCTCCTGGGGAGATAAGAATAAAATTCAACCTCAGTGAACTGAGAGGAGCTGGGATTGAGGAACAGGAGCCCCAGGGCCACGCAGATTATGCAATCAAAGCTCAGAAGGTCAAACTGGTAAGTCCCGAAGTTTTCCTAAACGTTTCTAAGAGGTTCCATAGCCATAGCTTCAAACCACCTTAGTATTTTCCCAACCTTACAGAGATTATTGAATCAAGACTTTCAGAAATAAAAATGTTGGAAGTGAGCAAGCAAGAGAAATACATTCTCACCATCAATCACATCACCTTCCTCTGCGGCCCCGCAGTCTCCCCGATCAGAAAATTTGAGACACAACTGAGTTCAAAGACTGACAAATAAAAAGTTTCACTGAAGCAACCAACTCAAAAGTGTAAGTGTTGTAAAAGGTGAATAGAAATATGAATTTTGTTCAAAATGGACTGCTTAATTTATAGCTGCATGTATATAACTAAAATAAAAACACATAGCACTTTTAACCTATAAACATGTAGAGTAATATGTGCTAGCCAGGAAAATATTTTTCTAGACATTGTAGGATGAATCCTCTGCACTGTTTTGATTATCACATTGATTATTGACTTAAAGTTGCCAAGTGACTTTAATAATCTTATTATCATTTTGGGGGGTACCAGGGATCAAACTCATGACCTTTGGCTCACCAGACAGATACTTAAGAAGCTGAGCTAACTCCCTGCCCCTCCCCAATAATCTTGAACAGATCATTTGCATACACAGAAATTTTTCAGATCGTCTCTCTCCAGCAGAAAGAAAGCAGAGCAAAAAGGCATGCTTTATTAACCTAACAGCCCAGACTAAATACAAGCCTATTCTGTACCTGTACATTTGTAGCCACACATAACACAAATGTAAAAGGCTACATGGTCCTTGCCCACACTGATTAGTTGTTGGGATGTTTGCCTTCTATTTCTATTCAAAATTGAAAGCATATGGATGGGTTAAAATTGAACCATTCTGATAGATCTGTTTCCAGGAGAGTAAGCTCCAATCTGGTTTCAGACTAATTGGCCAAATATGATGAGACAAATTTCAAACTGTGCCTTTCTATTTTAAATCATTTTATTTTTAATTTTCTACCTGTCACTCTTTTCAAATATTACTTGTTCTTTAAAAGCAAACTGATTATAATCCTTGGAGGAAACAGTTCCACACAGCAAACAGTAATGAGAAACAGTTTCAGCATCTTTAATTTGACTCCAGAAAGGCTAATCCTATAGGGGGAAAGATATTTAGATTAAAAAATTGTAGACAACAAGGAAAACAAGAAACTGACTAGGTAGAAATATAATACCTTCCTAAATTCTTTGCTTTTCCTTTAGTGTTTCACGTAACATGAAGGCTGAAAATGCTTCACGTGCACTTATTTAGAGAAAATACTTCTATATGCTTTCGGAAAATTGCCTACTTCCTCTCTGTGATTATATTATTAACTTTCAGCATCTATTTGCATTAATTCTCCACTACCAAAGGGATTGAATGAAAGTAAGTTCAATCATAATCTTTAGGATTTTCCAGTCTGTACTTGGGCAATCAAATCTGGATGAATCTTGTTGATTGAAGAAATCTGTATTTTATTTGAAAATAATAACTTAGCTTAGGTACCCTAAACAAAGATTAATTTTTAATACAGCTACAAAAAGTTTTGTCTTCATGACACAAATATTAAAACATGCAAGCCAATTTTAAGGTGACATAGAAAAGACAATTGTTCTAATGCATGTATTGTAGAGGGAAAAAAAAGAGTTTGATATGGAAAGTAAAGATAGGGTTTTTGTTTTGATCCTAGAAAATATATTGGAAAGATAAAAGAAGTACTTTCAAGCTCTGTTTCCCACTTCAGGAAGTGTATTTTTCACATGATATAAAGTGACACTTCCTTTTAAAACAGATTAAAATTGAACCCACTAAATTCAATGACTCTAACTCACACAGAACCCCTAACAATTGAAAATGTCACTTAATAATCCCTCTTCTCCTGGTGACATATTCCAAATCCCTTCCTACTGGGCATAGAAAACTGAAAAACAAATTATAAATGAAAGATTTTTTGAAAGCCATGAAACGCTACCCTGTATATTGGTCTAGAAAGTCTATTGAAAAGGAAAAAAAAATTATGAAGAACAGAAATAATTGAAATCATTCTATTTCTTGGTTAAAAAATGGTCTATTATGAAAGTCTAAGAAAACTTTTAAAGGAATTGTTTATATTTGTGGTATTTTAAACCTATTTTGCTTAAAATTAACACCTTCATTCTGTAATAAACATACTCACTGGACCAAATGAGTAATTCATTGTTTTCTTTTTATTTTGAGAGAATAAAAATTTAAAAACAATACAGAATTTCAAGTAAACAAAAATCATAGAAATTCAACGGTTGTTGTTATGTTGCATTGTCTCAGCTACTCTTCTCTCATTGCTGGGACAGACAGCCAACACTCAAAATGAAGAAATGAAAAGATTATTTAGCTGACAGCTCCAAGGCAGACAGCCACATGGCAGAGGGCAGCAGTTCATGGTGGCAGAAGGCAGAAAAACAGCAAGAACAAAAGGGAGAAGCAGCAGCAACAATGGCTACAGAGGGGAAGTCTGTCTCCCTTAAGTTGCATCTAGGCGATACGCACCAGGCGGGGTGTAGTACTCATACTCAAAATCCCAACAGCACTCACACCCATACTCCCAGTGGGTCATGAGTTAATCACAAACTCTAGAAGTCTTCCCCATGACTGCATGAGGCTTTGGGGGAACAATTAGACACAAACCATAACATTCAAATTTTCTTCAAAGTAATTGTTCAGATTACCAGATGCAAAATTGGTCAGAAAAAATCAAGAATTAACTGCTCCTTTCTGTTTTCTTTCTTTAAATTTTTACAATGTTTATTTTATTTTTAAAAATAATTTTATTGAGAAAAAATAGCAATGAGACAGTTTCAAAACCAATTAGTCGGACAATTTCAATAATTAATACATTTTGTTGTCTTAGTGATTATTTATTGTACAAGATACAGACATGATACTCAGCCAACAGACACTACTAGAACAAATATTTCTATCCATTGAATTAAGAGAAAGTAGCTGTATATCTATCTTAACTGTTCCGAATATACAGATGCAAAATGGTCATTCAGTTGTATCCTTTTTTGTTTAATTTTGTCAGAGAAGGGTATTCCACAACCATTTAAATATTGTAGCTGCATGAATTCAGCAAAATATTCTGATATAGTCCAGTAGTCCATAATAGTAGTAGGTTTTCTGTAGGACTCGCAATGTCTGAAATTGTTGACTTGAACCTTTTATAGCTCAGCATATTAATATGGCTTTACTTTTTATACTTTGTTTTTATAGTTTTCTACTGGATGGTTAAGACCAAGATAAAGGAAGACCTATATAACAAGAAATGTAACTTTTGTGTCTGACAAGGTCAGTCAAATCCCCTCAGGATTTATCCTGAAACTCTGTACCGCACTTGGTAGATCCTTTGTCAGTGTCAGCCATGTGGATGAGTTGTGGCCATTGCTTGGCCAATTGCTCTCTGTGAAAGCCTGAGAGAATGCTTTCTCTCCATGTGACTCTCCTTAGGCACACTCTTCATTGCCAATCACTTTCCTCTGTGGTCCCAAAATCTCCTCGCTCCTTTCAATAAACCAAAAGAGTTGCTCCTGCTCTCTCTGAGCTTGCCCAGAGCTGCTATCTGCTACCCACACGCCAGCATGGTGAGTGGGATCCTGCCCTTGGCAGAGGGAAGGAGGCTGGAAAACCCCACAGGCTCAGAACTGAGAAGAGGGACCAGCTGCTAACCAACCTGAGGACTGCAGAGTGGAGCAAGCTGGAAGGCTGCAAAGCCATCTACAAGCAGTTCCACTTCAAATATTTCAGCAGGGCTTTCAGCTTCATGATCAGAGTGGCCCTGCAGACGGAGAAGCTGGACCACCACCCCAAATGGTTTAATGTGTACAGCAAGGTGCACATCACCCTGAGCACCCAGGAATGCCCAGGGCTTTCAGAGCAGGACATATACCTGGCCAGCTTCATCAAACTAGTAGCAGTGTCTATGACGTAGACGATGCCCTGCCTTGCATTCCTAGGGCTCAGGAAAGCTGAACTGGATGCAGGGAGGGAACTGACACACACCCCCTGCACTGCACTCAGACCTGCCACCTTGACCATGCTGCCTCTACTTAGGGTCGCAATATTGCTGTAGAAAGATGCCAGCGTCACTGCCAACGCCAGGAGCCATGCCCCTCCCCCTCCCCCCACCTCTCTCTTCCCACCACTCTCTTCATCCTTGGAGCTCTGTTGCTTTCACTGCCTTGAATAAGCTCTCCCTCTTCTGTGCAACTGCCAGCAACCATAATGGTGTTCTTTGTAACAGTGTCCTTTCCAGGCCAGATTCTGCCCCCTTTCTAATTCATGTACCAAGCAGCTGCAAAAGACAAAAGAGTCCTGTTGTAGAAACTAGGACCCTAGAGCAAATCTTATGTCTCAAAAATGTGTGCTTTGATGTTGCCAATAAAACTCATATCACTGGTAAGTAAATAAATAAACCAAAAGAAATTAGTAGTGCAATTATCTTAGCTATTCTGTGTGTATACAAAAATATATGTATTAGTACATAAATTTATATATATAGGTAATATATTTATATTCCCATTGTTCAAGAGTAAGTCATCGTTGAAAATAATTTGCATATACAGATAATTAGATTACAAATAGATCAGCTTATTCGGACATGATTAGTAGTTTGCTGTCCACCAAGGCATTCTTGGGTTTTATCCCATTTGAACATATCATGTTTGTTGTTATTTTTTTTTTTTTTTGCCTGGAATGCTCCTGCTGTGCATAGGCTCCTTAAATGCTCTGACCAGTGAAAAAACTGTGATTTTGGGCACTCCCTGTGACATCTTCTCAGTTTCTGGAATATATAAGCACAAATTATGTTTCTTTTCACTTTTTAAACTTCTGCCCCCTCCCCCAGAGCTGGACAGAGACATTGTTCCAACAGAAAGAAGGAAGGAGGGATGTAGGGACAGGCGGACGCCCTGACTGACGTTCTCCTTCAGATTGCCGCCACTCTGTACTTCAGTATGACAGATTTGTCTGGATATGAATCCTAAATGTAGAAGCTATACTGAGCTGAGTTAAAGAGCTAGAATAAAATATGTTTTAAATTTTCTGCATCTTCCTTTCAATTTTGCATTACTGGGAAGACCATACACAGGTCCTACTGAATCAATACCCAAAATTCATTCACCACAGCATCGTATACTGAATAGATCAATTTACTCTGCACATCATTGGAAGGTAGACTTCCTTAGTTTGTAAATGACAGATGTGAGACTCAGGAAATCCCATTTACCATACGAATTGAAACCAGGAAATCAACTGTCAGTCTCTCTGCCTCTTCATCTTCACTGTACATGAGTGTTATAACTGCAAGGCTCGATTTGGACACAACACTCCCAGTACACAACCTCTCTACCGGCAGAAGCATGGCTCTCAGCTCCACACTAGCATCCTTGAAGACATAAGATATCATAAAGATGTAAGATGGAATACAGACTACAACTAAAGACACCCAATCATTTACACTAAAGCCTCAAGGACTAGCCCACTGAGGCATAAAATATACAGAGAACTTTGACCATTGATGTTTACTCAGATCTTCCTGTCTAACGTCCCTTGCTTCCTTTCAGTCCATAGGAAAAGAGTCCTGCTGCTTTCTTTGCTCCCTGCAAAGGGCCTTTCTGCCCACTGTCTACCTGCATCCAGCCACAATAAGTTCTATGTTGCCCTTCCACAAGCCTGGTTGTCTCTGCTGGTCACGGGCTCAGACCATTCCTTACAGAAACATTTGCTTCTTCTTTTGCTGTCCAAAGAAGAGAAGTTAGGACTTTTTTATGCTGTGCTTATGTGGTCATTCTGGGGCAACCGAACTCTGAATTGGTCTGTTGCAGTTGCAGTTTTGGGGGACCCTGTCACTGGTCTTCACCTGCTTCCTGCGCGTCTCCTTAGCAGTGCTCGCCACACTTCTAGCCATTTGTCTGATGACCATGATTCCTTCCCGGTAAAGCTGCACAAGGGCCTGTAGTCTCGCTGTTACAACTGCCGGACTGCCATGGGGCTGGCGTGTAGGTGGAGTGCAAGAGCCAGAAACCATGAGAGCTATAAACTTATTGTGAGACTATGTTCTTGATGAAAAGAAAAAAAAAAAAAAAACTACATGTTAATTGTAACCCTTTCAAAAAAGCCTCTTAAAGCTGCAGCTGTACCACTATTTTTTGGTTGGGTATTTGCCTCTCAGATTGCACAGTGGAGTCAAAGACAATGGAAAAGCTTGGTGGAAACTTTAGTGACTATCTCTTTTTTTCTTTTTCTTTTTTCTTTTTTTTTTTTTTTGTGGAACCGGGGATTGAACTTGCCAAGGAAGCTCTCTCATTTTACTGAGCCATCTCCTGGCCCCTGTGACTATTTTTTATGCTAACGCTTGCCTCAAACTCCATTGCTAGCCAGGCGTGGTGGCACAGGCCTGTAATCCCAGCACTCGGGAGGCTGAGGCAGGAGGATTGTTGTGAATTCGAGACCAGCCTGAGCTACAAAGTGAGCGTAAGGCCAGCCTGAACTGCATAGTGAGACCCTATCTCAAAAAGACAAAAAAAAAAAAAAATTCCATTGCTAACCAAGGCCATTTATATCCCTAGTTAGAAGGCTCAGAACTGCGCTTCCTACCTACTTGTATGCAAATGAGAGCCTAACTTCACTCAGAAAAACTTATTTTACTAAAGTCGCTGTAACAAGATTGAGCAGAATATTTAAACTTTAAAATAAGAGATTTGAGAAAATGGTTCTTTTCATCTTTTCTGCCTGTAGTATACAAAATTTTTTGAAGATAAAAACCAACAAGTAAATCACATTACTTTTTCTGCAGAAGAAACCCTCTATTTGCATCCATTCTCCCTCTTGGCTAACTGTCCCAGGTTGGTTGATTGTTTGGATGCAATGACCTGGCACCAATTGCTATTACGGAGAAAATGGTTGAATATCACAGTATGCTAAGTCAAAGCAAAAGCAAAGCAAATTTATAATTAAAGAGAATTGCACAATTTTGCTGAAATGGATAATGGCAATTGATAGCCAGACATATATACCTAGGCAAACATAAGAAGCAAATTGAGCATGCTATTATTTGAAATTGGGGATTAAAAAGCTAATAGGTCATTCATAAAGCTATCCAAGAACACACAAAAATTGGTCATGGTGGAAATTTTAACTGTGAAACGTGATGCAATTAAATATAATTGAACACTCACTCTGAACAGCAAGATGATACACAGGGCAATCAAGAATAGATTCAGAATTGGAAAGGAAAAATTGAAGAAAGCACCATCAACAGTCATATTTTTAAAAATGTAGTCAGGCAGTACACATTATGACTTTCAAGTAAAATTACTTTAACAGTTTCACTTGGCACATAAATGAAATCTTTTGTTCCCTGAGTCTGTATAGTACCTCAGGACTTGCATAAGTCATTTGTGCTCCTTAGAACAAAGGACTGTTAAATTTGGGCTTGAAGGCTCAAAATGACATTTTGAAACGCACCTATTTTCATTTACTCATCAGCTCAACTGCCTCTAATACAATCCAACTCCTGCATCATGTAATAGGGAACATAAGAGGTTATGGGCCTTCCCCTCCAGAGAAAGAGAATGTTTGTTCAAAATGGTATGTTATGAGAGGTTTGTACAGAGACCTAGATGAGCTCCCAGAGAGAGCCACAGACCTGGAATTCTTGGCCAATCAAGTTTAAGCTAAGTCTTGTCAAATGAAGAGAAGTTTCTAAGAAGAGAAAAGTCAGTCCACGTCCGAAAGATATTCAGTGGGAAAAGGGGGTCAGGTGAGTTCTATTTCTTTTTTTTTTTTTTTTTTTTTTTTTTTGTCTTTTTGAGACAGGGTCTCGCTATGCAGTTCAGGCTGGCTTTAAGCTCACTTTGTAGCTCAGGCTGGTCTCGAACTCACAACAATCCTCCTGCCTCAGCCTCCCGAGTGCTGGGATTACAGGCATGCGCCACCACGCCCGGTTATGGGTTCTATTTCTTGATGTTCAATCATTGCACTATGAATGAGTGATCTCACAAAAAGCACTGCTTATCAAGTCTGTGGTAGTTTTGATGTTTCCATATTATATGCACTAAGGTAAGAAAGGAAAATTCTGTCTTCAGAAATCGGGACTTACGTACACACTACACACTGATTAAAGACCTTGATATCAAAATGCTAGCTCAGTGCAGTTTGATAAATCCTCTACATTCCGCATGAGATGAAGAAATTGAAGGTAAAAATTAAATCCAGTTTTGCTATTTTATAAGTGGTTGTGTACCAATCTTATATAAACTTTTTTTTCCAATCCTATATAAACTTTGATAATAATGTTTATTTATTAAGAGCTAAGACCCTGAAATACCATGACTAGTTCTGGATCCAAACTCTGTCTTATAATCTCTTGGAACTTGAGCAAATTTCTTAATCTTTCTGAATCTCTGTACAGGGAAATAATAATGCAAGTATAATATATTGAAAGGTTTAAGTGAAGAATAAACATGATGTTTATTAGTGATTTGAATTGTTCCTGGCATTGAGTAAGCATTCAATGATTTAGTTATGGTTTTAATTTCTGTAATCAAAGCATAATCAAGCGTCGCACACATACACATTTATACACAAGCACACTCAGGGAAGAGCAAGAAAATCATATTTTATCTTGGAAAATGTTACCGGAGTTGGCAAAGGTACAAACTAAATCTTACCTTCACATACCAACTGTAGGACATTGTTAACTGGTGGTCAACTTGTTATTCCCAGCTGAACTCAACTAGTACGGTGTTGCGTGTGGGAGGCCCACTTGAGGATTGTTGCCAGCAGCGTAAGAGGAAGAACTGGAGAAGCTGTTAAAGAGGCTGTTAGGGAAGCTAGAAAAGCTGCTGGAGCTATTTGAAGCTGCTGGTTTTCTTGGGCTGTTCTTCTGGGGGACTTTTGTCATGCTGGCTTTCCTGATGAACATGGCTGTTCTTGGAGGAGGAGTTCAGGGCCTTCCTTGTTGCTAGGAATGCCTGCAGTTCATTTTGGGGAGCTCTGGGCCTCATCTTGACCACCACTTCCTGGCTCAAGAGAAAAGATAGTGCACTGCTCAGCCTCATGGAGAAGCTTGTCACATTAGCTTTCCTGATGGGAACTCAGTTTACCTCATTGCTGGAGGAGCCTGGGACCTCACTATTGCTGAGAATGGCTGTGGTACTTTTGAGGAGAGCTCTGGTACTTACCTGGAGCATTGCTTCCTAACTCCCTTTCAGATTTCTCTGCCTGACAGCACAAATCCTTTCTCCTTCTGAAATAGCTTTCCTAGCTTCCACCCCTGACCTTTGGGCCCTTTCAGCACAGATTCATGTAGCTGGCCTGCATGAGACATTGTTGTAGGCTCTAGGCCTCCAGCTGGACTTGTAGGAGGCATTGTTAGGGGATCTAGGTTTTCAGCTGGATGCTGGGATCCAGGCCTTCAGCAAGATTGTTTGGTCTTTCGTGTACAGACAGACTTCCTGCACTCAGGTATATGATTCTTTTGGATGATCATAAAATAATCTTATAAAATGTGACCTGTATTGTATTGTTTCCCTTGCAGAAGTATGACACCAACATTTATCTTCACATTTACCGTCTTTGCCTCATCTTCTGGATTTTGTTTGAAGCAAAACAGGTCTAGGGTATTATACTTCTCCAATCATGACAAAGTAGTGTTCCCAGGGATTGCTAATAGCTCTGGTTTGTGAATAGCTTAAAAGAAATAATGGGATCTCTTTTAATATTGTCTATTGAGTAAATAGCATGTCTCTTTTAAAAATACATATTCTCTAAAATTACACGTATCACCATCACTTTCTCCCTATATTTCCTTCCTTCTGTTGTATGTAATCCATCATTTATTACTCATGATGGAAGCATGTGAATTCTTATCTTCAAGAATACCTCTTGGGATGGCCAAAAAGCTCAGAATATTAAGGCACCTCAAGCAAGCGTGGGCTGGAGGTTTGATCTCCAGGCCTGCAGTGCCAGCCCTGCCCCCAGGGCACACTGAGATGACAATTGAGACTGAGCATGGTGGCATGCACCTGTAATCCCAGCACACAGGAGGTTGTAAACAGGTGGATCGCCACAAGTCTCATCTAGTAGTGAAACTCTGAACACCCTGTAGATCCTTCCCGGAAAAAAAAACAAAAAACTCTCATTCTTCAGTTAATGGCCAAGTCCTTTTCATTCCTTTTTCAAAACTATTTCCATGGCCAGTGCTATAGCTCAGTGGCACAGCTCCTGTCTGGAAAGTGAAAGATCCTGAATTCCATTACTGATACAAAAACCAAGTATTTCCATTGCTGCCAACCTAAGCAATAGCCCACATTCTCATATATGGTCAGTTGCAATAGAAATCCTGTCCTAGAGACTCTAATACCACAATCCACACATTATTTGTAGTTAGAATGGACTTGTGATGCACTAGCTTAGAAAGAGGTTAAAATTGCTTTATACTCCATTCAAAATGAAACATTCAAAGAAAAATAACTAGCACATGTTTAATAAGATAGCCAAGTAGAAAGACAGGAGGAAGGAAGAGAAAGAAGCAGGGAACTACTGGACTTGAGAGGAATTTTTAGTAATTAATTTCTCCTCTTGGTCAGAAGACTTTGGATTTTTTTTTTTTTTTTTTTTGGTGGAACTGGGGATTGAGCTCAGGCCCTTGCACTTGCCAGGCAAGCACTCATTCTACTTAGGGGCTATCTCTTGCCCCTAAGGTTTTTTTGTTTGTTTGCTTTTTATGTATTTAGGACAGGGCCTACAGGGTCTACAGTGTCTCACTGCAGATTGGACTCCTAGTGATCCTCCTGTTTTCAGCCTCCCAAGCACTGGGATTACAAGTGTGTGCCACCATGCCCAGTCTCAATTGCCTTCTCAGCCCACCCCGAAGGGTGGAGCCAGCATCCTGGCAGTCTTGGAGATTGAACCCCAAGCCACTGCATCTGCCTAAGTAGGCACTTTAATCTGCTGAACTATCTGGCCAGCCTGTATGGATGTTTTGAGTTTGTTATTTTCCTTTACAAGGTTGTCCAGAGATGCTAAGACCAACCAGCCAGCATCATATTTCCCACTTTGCCAAAAATATCCAAAATTCTCATGTATGGACGCTAAATTCTTTATGTTTCCTAGGTGATGAATTAGAATAATCCAGTGGATCTACCCTGCATATTAGTGCCAAAAGGTCACACTAAAGATTGTCAGTATTCCCCACAGAACTAGGAGAGACCATGGCATCTTTAGGTCTCATGAAAGTAGAGAACTGATTTCAGGAACCACTGAAGCCATTAAAGAATTTCATCTTTAAATTCTGTTTCTGTACAGCTATTCTTGGTACTAAAATCTGTTCAGTGTTTACTGGAGAAACAAGTCCAACACAAGGCAAGGTTGGCTCACAAAACATGGTCACCCACACATGGATGTGGAAGTGTGCAGAGGGTCTGTCTGCACACTGGAGACCAAAGGTCTGAGCCAAGGTCTGGAGCTCACTGCAGTGTCCCATGACAGCCTGTGCAGGAGCTTGAAGCACCTGAAACTGAAGACTGAAGAGTGAGCTGGAACTCCATAGTGTCTGTGTGAGGAGCTAGAGAGTCTGTGCTGGTAGCCAGGAGATGATGTCCAAGGTAAGGTGAAGTCTGAGGTTCCTCCAGAGAAACAGAAGCAGATCTGCCCTCCTGTTTTTCCCTAGTATACCATCCAAGAGACAAGGTGTGGGGGGTGCTGAGCCGATTCAGTACAACTTCTTTTAATCAAACTGACACAACCCTTCCACCACACACTAGGCCCAGGTCTCATGCACTTCATATGACATACATATACATATGTATATCATGATTGCCTGTTGACTATTACAAGTTTTGAGATGCATTCACTTATAATACTGCTTTCTTATAAAAATTATTATTTATATTTATAAAACAAAATCACCACATTGTTTCCAGTATACATTATCATTGTAAGTTATTCCTACTTTAGATAAGAAATCCAGTGTAGCGAGATAGCTCAGCAGACTAAAGTGCCTGCTTACACAGACACAGGGACTGTGTTTGATCCACATGGTGTTGCACTGGCCCCACCCCCAAGGTGCACTGAGAGGACGACTGAGACTGGGTATGATTATGCAGCCTGTAATCCCAGCATTTAGGAGGCTGAAAACAGGAGAATCACTAGTCCACTCTGTGAAGTGAGACCATGGAGCCCCTATAGACCCTGACCTAATATTAAAAAAGTCCAGTGTTTCACTGTGACTTTTTTTGTTATCTCTCACTCCATTTTTATAGTTTCAAGTGATTGCTGAAGAAAAATAATAAGCCTTCTCTAGCTAATTGTAAGAATATAGTCGACCTTAATTTAACCCTCTTTTGTTATCTTTATTTGGGTAGCAAACTCCTCTCAGGAATTCATAAAATTAAGGAGCGGTAAAGCTCTGATCAACTCCGAGTCTCTGTCATGCTTCTTTTGTGCTGCTGCTATTGATTTCCCAGCTATTTTTCAGTCTCTTTGTCCTAAAAACTCCTTTGGATTTTAGTACACTTGAACAAAAGGGAGCTTCAGCAAAAATAAAAGGTTAATGAATCCTGCAGACATTATCTGCTTGTTTGTTGATCACAATTTCAGCTTTGAGCTAGCCCCAAGTGGAAATCTGGGTTCAGTTTGCTCAGTTGATTCAGTGCTTCTTTCTAGAGGTTATAAGTTTAGAGGTTATAAGAGTTTCCAGTTCTCATTTCTTTTCTCCAATGAAAAATAAAAATATGTCCCAAAATTCAACAGTGGCTCAGAAACTACTCTCATACTTGTACCTTTGGTTTAAGTAAATCTTTTGAATTCAAAATCACACACACACATATTACTTATATATATATACTATATATATATATTACTTATATATACTATATGTTATATATATATTACTTGTATAATTAATATATATATGAATAGATAGATATAGATATAGATAGGTATAGATATAGATAGATATAAATATAGATATAGATAAAACCCCAGAGCATCTTAACACTTGCTCTTTGGTTATGAATATATATATATATATATATATATATATATATATATATATGAATTATACAAGTAATTTAACTATTTGAATGTGTTTACCATCCCCAAATATTCTGTGATCATCAAAATCACTCATTTCCAGAGCCCAGACAAAGTTTAAGGGTTTAAAGAGCCCTTATTATCTTTTAAGTTAAATGCACACCAGAAAAAAAAGGAAGATCATTTGTGTATTTTGACAAAATTACTAAATAATGAAATTATACTTTTGTTACCTTATCATAAAGCTCTCTGGGAGAGTACTCAGGCCCATATATCTCCAATATAATTAAGGTATAGTACAGGCAATAATTCTTAGTGTTTCTTGAAGTTTCAGTTTATCCTTTAAGAGAAAATAATTCATAACTTCAGGAAATTACATAAAGTAGATAATGTGTATCTGTGATCATTATGATATATTTATTTCTGCAATTTCAATTTTAGATGATTTGGCAAAATTTCTACCAGATTTTGTCATTTGATCATTCTATAGGAAAATAAATTCAAACATAACCTCAGCAATCTGCTTAGATTTCTAATGTCATGAATATTTTTAAAACTCAGGACAAAAGTTGACATAAAAATGAATATTCAGATAACATGCAGTCATATGTAACATTTTACCTAACTATCAACCATCAACAGCCTCTCTGGGACTCCCTGATTTATCAATCCCTGATTATCTTGGAATTCAAAGAATTCACAGCAGGCTGGAAAGATAGCTCAGTAGCCTAAACAGCCTGCTTAGGCAAGCTTAGGCAAAATGCAGGGACAGGGATTCGATCCCCAACCCACATGCCAAGCCTGCCACACCCCAGAGAGGGTGGAACTGGCCACAAAATAATTAATTAATTAATTAATTTTTAAAAACCCCACAGCATCTGGCCCTTAACACTTGCTCTTTGGTTATGACTATTATCATTTCCACCACCCTGACATTTCTTCCCTCCATACAGCCAGATGTCGAGAAACTTACTCAAAGTTCCAAATGCCTTTAAGATAAAAGGAAATGTTCTTGCAAAGCATTCTGTGGCCCAGCCTTGCGTACTAGACACTAATGTTAATTGAAGTTTTTCTTGGTTTTGAATGGCCCACTCCAATGGACAGGACTCCAACTAAAACGGTCTGTCTTTTACGCCTATATAAGTTTATATAAAATATGAATATTCAAAGAATAATACTAATAATAATGAAGCTATGAAAAACAATTAGTAGGGACTGATAACTTGCCAGCTATTGTCTGAAACACCTTGCTAATCACTTCCCCATAGCACCCTCTACCCCGTTACAGGAATGTTTCTATCATCACTCTATAGAGGAAGGCAAAACGCCTCTCAAGGTCAGTTCACTAGCTAAAATTTTAAATAGCTGGATTTTAACTCATGAGAGTCAGATTCTAGTCCTATATGTTTAATCACTCTACTGTAGCCTATATTCTATGTCAGTACTATGCCATTTCTATCTACACTACCACCACTTAATAAAAATGATAAAACTAAGTTATGTATCAGTCTCTTTCATCTGCTTAAATCCTATGGAAATAATACTCAATAATAGCATCTTGGGACTATAATTTAACATATAATTTTGATTGAGGGTTGTAATTTAGAATGTATATGAATCTGCAGTATGCATCACTGAATTTGAATTTGCTGACATGCTTTTAATAATTCCGGAAGAAATGTAATTTGTAATATTCACTTGCTTCAGCCACTGCCACTTCATCCTCCTCTTCTACAGCTTTTCTTTCATAATACAAACTGTTACAAAAAATTACATTGTGAAGCCCAAACTACCAGCCAGTTGAAAGAAGAGTCTCCAGCAGGGCTCTTTTTAATATATGTTTGAGAGTTTAATCATGTGCTGCTGGGTAGGTGTTGAGCCCGTGAAGGTTGCACAGTGGTCTCTTAAAGCATGCTATAAAAGTGCTCTGAGAGAGGGAAGGATCTGAGGAGCTGATAAAGCTTCCAAGCTGGGCAATTATTTTAGCAAATCTCCATACCACAGACTTCTTAAGTCCTATGGCCTTTTTTATGTGCCAGTGTCTATTAATTGGGAACAAATAATGTCACTTAGGAAAAATAGCTCCTTCCATTTTCTTCCTCCCCTGGTCTTAGCACATGGGAATGCTATTATGAGCCTCAGGTTTCCAAGGCATCTCTAATTCAATCAGTTTTATGGGGTTTTACACACACACACACACACACACACACACACACACAAACACCCCACAGTATTTGATTATATAATTCTAAGGAAGAACAAAATTGTATTGCTTCTGACTGCCTTAAAGACATCTCTTTTTCTCTCAAGATTCTGGAATTTGCCAAATGTTGAATATCCAGAAAAATCTCTTGATAACCAGCTAATTACGCATATGCATGGTAACACTTCCCCCTTCGAGATGTCCTGAGTCATGGGAACATTCCGTGGCCCCAATGTGAATCATTACCTTATACCCTTGGAAACCTAAAGTAGCCAGGGTGGGTGGCTCAGCATTAGGGATATTTCTGAAAGTTCCATCATGTCCATTTGTGATGCACTGTGACTAAGCAGAGTCTCAAGATGGTCCCTGAGAATAAAGTCAGCTTTGTAGCATTTGTCCACAAAGCCATATCACAAAGCCATGGCTCACAAGATGAAAGAGAGATGCCCACATCTCACAGAATGGATGCAATTTAAGACAAGGTGGGAAAAATGCAGACCTGAGCAACCAAAAACATGGTAGCAAATGATTCCTTTGCTGTCGCTGCTGTTTCTGAACAATCACTGTCACTTCCTTCTCAGATCTCCCACATTAATTCCATCTACCAGGAAAACACTGAAAGTGAGCAAACAACAAAAACAACCTCTAAAGGGAGTGCTAAGCACTGTGACAGATTCTGTCTCTGAGATCCCATACAGCCTTTCCTTCTGGTTATACGGAAACACTACCAGACTTTACTTGGTAATGGAAAAATGCACTTGCAATAAGAATTTTCACCTCAAACATTTCTAAACATTTTTTTTCTTAATAGAAAGAAAAGGGTTCCATTACTATACAGGTTTCTACTGGCCTTATTTTTCCCTCTTCTGGGTATTTATGACCGTTTTTACTAACCTCAGACCTGCCCTGCAGAACCTGTTGTCTTATTCTGCTCTTCCTGCTATAAAGACTTAAGCTGAGATGAACAAGGAATGTATACTGAAAGGCACAGGCAGGTTAGGCTCAGACATCCTTGAGGAGAATCTGAGTGCATGTTATATGAAAATAAAGAGATACAAAACAAATAAAAGAAAATAAATGTCCTTTGGTAGATACTGTTGTCTGGTAAGTTCTGCCCATTGGAATTCATTTGGGCATTTGCCAACAAATGTGTTTCTTTTCTTCTTTTGTGCACACACACTCTGATTTTCCTAATGCAAATAAATAAATAAACCCAAAGGTATATATAAACCTCAAATCTAACACACTTTTCCACACTAAAATATTGCTTCATATTGTGGCCTGTATATATCAGAATATACAGTGCAGATGAAGAAAGCTAACATGTTTTCTATTGATATATGCTCAACAGTCTCTATATGAAATTTCATTTTCTAAAACAGCATACACTGCATTTCCAAATTCTGTAATGAAAAGAAACTTTAAAAGCTTTGAATTTATTTTTAAACAGTGTTATTCTTCTCAGTGCAACTGACTAAAAAATCTGTTAGAAACAGTACTGTGTAAATAATAACTTTTAATTTCAAAACTTAAAGGAATAGAACATAAATAATAACTTGGCTCTGTATTTAAGCAAATCAGATTTTGTAATTGCTATTAACTTAGGAAAATTTCTTTTTTTCCCTTGAATCTCATTCTCCCCATGTCCTAATAAAGAAACTACTGATGATACCTGATGGATTAATTAAGAAATTCAAAATATTTACTGCAAAGTATCTTGTTATTGGGGTTAAATAGCCCAAAGTAGAGATATCTGTTCTTAACATAAAAATCAATTACTAAATTGGTATGCTTTGTTTATAGTTTCCTTAACTTTTAATTTCAGTAACTTTTCCTTTGTCCCTGTGACTTCATAGTATTTGGATCTGTCTTATCCTTGGTCAACTACCAATAAATGTTCTAAGAACCCACCCTGATGGGTGGTACACACACCACCTCCTTCAGTGTGGCCCCCTGTCAACTGAGACCTTTGCTGCTAGTCTATCAATTTCTTTCTATCCCTTCACATCTCATCTCACCTTTCAGAGACTTCAGTGAAAAAGGTAAGCTCATTCTCTCCTCTCTTTTCACTTCTCTTCAATTAAACGTATAATAAACTACAATTGAGATGTCACAGAGAAAAACATAGACACTGTCTGCCTCATAGAACTCTCTACAAACATAACTGTACAAGTAGCCGTTAGTTAAATTTACCGAGATTAGCAACAAATTACAATGATGACGAACACCACATAAACAGAAGCATGATCTTTTCAGCCTATTTATAAGAAGCATTTCATGTAGCTAAGAAGTCAAAAAAAGGTCTCCTGGAATACAAATTAAAACATACCTGAGATTTGAGAGATAAGAAACAGAAAACTAGGTAGAGTGTTGTGGGGGAAGAGACCCCACTTTTATCAGAAAGTAGGAGGCCAGGGGTGTGTCTGGGTGACTGTTCAGGCAAGAAAGAACCACAGGCAGGACCTGATACCTCCAGTTTGGATAGTAAAAGCCCCACACACCTACCTTAGAGGAAGCTGAACTTACTAACTTTCCAGCCTACTTAGTGTTCTGCCGGCTTTAATGCTTACCACAAGAGATAGAAGTGTCCATAAGAGAATGAAAGGCAGGAGACACTGGACCTGTGTGAAGGCAGAGCAAGGCCTGTACATGTTTTTGAAACAAGGCAGAGAGACTCGCAGCAGAGACCAAGATGGGAAAGGATGGCAAGGAACTGGAGAGAGAGACCAGACCAAGACAAAGAGTTTAATCTTGATCCCAAGAGCAAGAGAAACCAACAAAATGTGTTTAGGATCTGGATAAGTGACGTGATTATATCTGCATTTGGAGAGATCTATCTGATGCTGGTGAGAACAGTGCTTTTAAAATACTTATCCCTCCAAATCAGTAGAGATCTTGTTAAAATGTAGATTCTATAGAGTGTGATTAGGGTTGGTCTTGACATTCTGCATTTCTTACAAGTTCACAGGTGAACACGGCTATTGCAGGTTGGCTGACCGTACAGGCCTCCAGAAGTCAAGTCATGCAGAGAATGGTGGACAGTGACTAAAGCACTCTCCGAGCACTACCTGTTTCATGAGTACCTGCCCCAGCATCTTTCCCAGACTGTGGGAACAGAATGATTAACAGAGTAATTTCTCAGTTAATCAAACGATGTCACTGCTAGTGACCACTGCATTGTCTAGTTACTACATAACAGTAGCTGTGGCTGGAATGGTGACAATGGACACAGAACAATTAACAGATTGTGGGGATAATTACATAGCAAAGTGGCCAGAGAGTGGACAGATTTTGAAAGATGAGAAAGAAATTTGACCAGGAAACCTTTTAGAATTTGGACCATCGTTGAGATCCCTCTGCAAGTCTATGTGTAGTTAGATCCATGGATATAGAGTTCACGGTAAAGATTAAAGCTGGCAGAACCCTAAGTAGGCTGGAAAAATCACAAGTTCAGTTTCCTCTTATGTAGGTGTGTGGAGTTTTTACCATACTTAAGTGGAGGTGTCAGGTCATGACTGTGGTTCACCATCACCTGAACAACAGCCTGACCATGCCCCTCGCCTCCTACTTTCCTGAGACAAGTGGGGAACTCTAATATTTTTTGTCCCCACACCCACATTTACCTCTATCTGACCTCATTGTCTCTTCTTTTCTTTCATGTATTTAGTACAGGGTTTCACTACACAGATTGGACTCATAGTGATCCTCCTATTTTCAGTCTCCCAAGCGCTGGGATTACAGGTGTGTGCCACCATGCCAAGTCTCAGTCACTGTTTCAGAGTGTCCCAGGGGTGGGGCCAGCATGACAATCCAGGGATTGAGCCCTGGTCCCTGCGTTCTGCCTAAGCAGGCACTTTAGTCTACCGAGCTATCTGGCCAGCTCTGTCACTTCTTTTCTTTCCTTTCTGGAGTAAGGATATCTCTATTCATAAAACTAGTCAATATTTGTAAATCATTACTTTGAATCAATTATTTAGTAAAATTAGCACCTTAAGGGTTAGTGCCCTTTGACTATTTTTTCACCTTACATTCTTCATTTACTTGTTGCAATATGATTTCTACTCTTGTGACTCAGGCAACCAATTAATGTAATCTGAAGTTTTTGATGTTCTGCTTGTTTGGATTTGTCAGTTGCAATTGGTTCTCTTATACACTCCTTCCTTCTGGAAGCTTGCATTCTTGGCTTCACTTACATATGTATTTTCCTTTTAATTGTTCAAGCATTTGTTCTAATGGCTTTTTAAAAAAATATATTTTATTTATTTTGTAGAGGATCTCACTACATGGCTCAGACTTGGACCGATCCTCCTTTCTCAGCCTAGTGCTGGGATTGCATGCCTGTTTCAGTGGCCAGCGAGGTGCACTCAGTGGTTCCAGGGTCTGAACAGCATGCGGCATCAGGGAATGAACTCGTTCCTCATTGTGCTTGCTGAGCAGGGGCTTAGACTTCCAGGCTGTGCCTGCAGCCCCTTCTAATGACTTTTGTTACCTCTTTATCTTCTAGAATCCTGCTTAATGTTGATATAACCTAAAATTTTGTGTATTCGTTCTTTACATTGTTCACAAACATGTCTCATTGTGCACCTACACATATATTCCCAACGATTCAGCTAATTTTATGTGCTTGAATTTAAATCATTTGTCCACTATTTTGTGAGCTCCAAAACTATATAAATAACTGTCTATAAAATACTGCCACCTAAGTTACAATAGACATCTTAACTCAAAATATATACACCTAAACCCATCTTCCTTTTCTAAAATGAGACTCATACCCAGTATTATTGCTCTTAAAAAATTTCACCATAATCCAAATCTAGCTACTCTTAAAACAAAAAGGAAAACAAAATCTATTAATTTTGACCCTCCTCTATTACATTCATTATTTTTCCTTTTAAGAACTCATTAGCTCTTCCTGGGACTCATTGGACCAAAACATCTCTATGTATCTTGGTTTTCTCTTTGTTTCAATTAATCTGTAGACCTTCACAAATGCTAGTTTTCTTACTAGTTTAAAGGTTTTAATGGTTCCATCCTCTCTATAAGTACCTGACCATAAATATGGCATCTTGTTAAGGTTCTCCTGATCTCAGACCTATTTGTCTTTATAACTTCCATATATCATGTCACCTTGCCTTCTAGTCCAATGCTACTGAGTTTCTGGACTCTTTACATATTCCTTTTGTGTCCTGAATACTAAAAGATTCTCCTTGAGAATCTATTTTCTTAAGGACATGTACTCAACTCACTCATATTGTAGATTCAATTCAGGCTTCTCATTCTCTTGAGACTATTTCTTAGTCTCTCTCTCTCTCTCTCTCTCTCTCTTTATATTAATGTATGTTATAGATATATGTATATAATATAATATATGTTATATAAGTATGTATTATATATGTGTAATTATATCATACACAGGTACAGGTTTCTTTCATGGGAGGCAATCTATATGCATATTTGTGATATCTCTGCATTTGCTGAACTGAAATACTTTAGGACAATATTTTATCTCTATACCTCGGAATTTCCCAACAAAACTCATCACATGGTAATGATAATGTGCACACCAATAATCAAATTTCCAGCCATCCCTCTATAGTGCTACACTTTCTTTGTCACTCTGAAATCCAATATCTTGGACAGCCCTTTATTTTGCATGAATTTGATGCTCCCCCCCAATTAATTTCCATTACATATTTAGTCAATAGTCAGCTCTTGCTGTGTCTAATATCCAGCTGTCCCCCAAAGCCTCAAGAACTCAGAGGTGAGGCTTTGGGAGTCACTGGGTCATGGGTGTGTGACTCTAGATGAGTTCATTGATGTACTTATAGCTGCATGATGCTGAGAGGTCCTAGTAGGAAGAGGTTCAGCACGATGGGCATGGCCTAAAAGGTTGTATCTAAATTTTTCTCCTCCTTCATTAATGGTTTTCTGTTTCCTGTCTGCCTTACCATGCCTGCTGTCCTCCTCCTCAGTGTCCCTCTGCTGCGCCATCCTGCCATTAAACCAGATTGTAGGCTGGAACCTCTATAAACTATGAGCAAAAAATAAACCTCTCTTCATTAACTTGTGGGTGTGGGGTACTTTGTCCCAGCAAACAAAAAGCAAATTGAGACAGTAACACAAAACAATCTCCTTTCTTGACTACTCACAGTTGGAAGGCCACTCCTTTGGCTTTCCATAACAAGCCCCATGCCTATGTGTCTGACTAGAGCCACTCCTTATTCCCTCCAAGCCAGGGATGTCCATCCTCTCTTAGAAATGATAGCATTCCCTCCTCCCACATCCAGTAGATACTCCAGAGCTGCAAAGCTGCATCATCTGGGGAAGTGTTACTGCTGTCTGCTTGGGCTAAGCCTTGGACCATTGTCTTGGACAGTTTCTTCCAGGTAACTTAGTTTATCAGTTACCATCTTAAAGTGAATGTAATGATTCAAATATGGTCTAAGCATCATATTAAAAGCAGGATGTCTATTTACAAAAAAAATGTTACTTATTATTTATAAAATTTGAGGTACTTTTTAAAACATGTTGCTCATTGAATAGAGATATGTAAAATGTGACAGTATCAAATCAGGTTCCTGTGTTGGTAATACAGAGAGAGGGAGAGAGAGAGAGACAGAGAGACAGAGAGAAACAGAGACAGAAAGACAGAGACAGAAACAAAGATGCTTATGTATTTACTGGAACTAGAATTTCTTTTTGGCAAAATGATACTTAATGTTTCTCTTATGGTTATGATTCCTTACTGATTGCAGCATGCTTGTATTTAGGTGAATATTTCATACAGTTAATTAATTGGCACTAGTCTCGATGTTTATGCCCCTTTCTAATCTTCTCCAATTCACAAACGTCCTTCCTTCTGATTCCACCTGTTCCCATTTTTGAACTTCCAGATCTTGGCTGTGCCAGAAGCTGCAAGCAGCAAGGACAGAGTGGAGGTGTCACTCATGGTCGAGCGCACACCGGCATAACTGGAGGCAGTGCCGCTCTCCTTCACTTTCGTCTGCTCCTCCAGCTGGCGCAGGTACCTTCCAGTCTCCCTTGGCACGGACAGTGTCTGTGGTTGGCTTTCACAGTGTGGCCATAAGAACGACCTTCATGCGCCCACCTGTGGTCTTCTTGCAGCTTACACTTCAGCATTCTCCAGATGCTTGGCTGATGCCGCTCTGTTATCACCAGTGGTGGTAACTCAGCTCCACCCCTCTGCGCCTGTGGCCTTCAGGCACACTGGGAGGATGTGCCTGTTATATTCCCACTAACCCCATTGAGAATGAATTTAAAAGCACATTAGGTTTTCCACACACAGTATGCTCTATCCAGTGAAATAAAGTTATTAATTGAAAAGATTTAGTGTTACTGTGAAGACAGTAGGCCTCTCACTTAAGATTTATCTTTCTATATTAACAATCCATTAAATTTTCATCCTTTGCTGAAGATTAATAAATTAATTACAACTTAACTAAAATATCTTGCCATTCATAGTAGCCTCCCATTCTATTCTGTCCTCTGAAAAGAGGTTATCAAAAATTATTGTTGACATCCTGTAGAAAACCAAGGTCTACATGCATCTAAAACCCCTCGTAAGGAAGGAAGAAAGGAAAGAAAAATAAATAAGGGAACATGGAAGGGAAAGGTACAGGAGAGAAAATATTGCAAACCAAAAGGAGAGGAAGGGAAGTCCACAATGATACTCCGCTGATCTCCTTCATTCTCCGTAGCTGGCATCACTCATTGCAGGGCTCTCTGTGTGCCCTAAACTAAGGGTTTAGTATTCCACTGTGGAGTAGTTTTGATAAAATTAATGATAACTTTCTTCCTAGCTACAATCTTACAAGGCAAAGCATTGATGCTTGATTGGGATCTCCATGTTGGTTCTCAGCTTCTCCCTGATTTCTTCTAAGAACACAAGGGAAAACAACTTGGAATGGGTCAACAAAGCTTGTAAACTCATGTTATGTTCATCTTTCTTGCTTCCAACTTACCAATCTGCAGTTCAGCTGATTTCCCTGGCCTCCATTCATTACAAACAAGGGTTTTATTTTCTGCCCCCAATTATCTAGACTCTCCATTTGCCCTAAATGTATTCACAGTAGACATGCAAACATCTCTTCCCCAAGATCCCTTGAACCTATGATATAATTTGACTGTATCAGTTGGAGCACCAAGTACACTCTACAAATTACCTGGCATCTTCTGAAGATCAGTTCCCATTTGGCAAGATCATTTTCTCTAACAAAGTAGCTCAATCTAGCAGGAATGAAAGAATTATGCTTTCCCCCTTTGTCTGCTAACATTATGCCATCTGCTCCAAGCAGAAGACTTACTCAGACTTCTGGATTCTCCCTATCATTACGCCTGAAAAACATTTCTTGTACTTCTGACATTTTTTTCCTCAAGCCCCTTTCTATTCAGAGCTACAGATTTTCTGATGAAATGTATACTTTGCATGATTTGAATATTAGTTCTTTGTCACAGGATCTAATTTCAATGCTTAAGACCTGACAAATTCTGTTCTATATCAGCAGAATCTAAACGTTAGCTGATCCTCTCTACATTAAATGTGATTACCTTGGCATGTTCACCCCCTTTTTATTACTGCATATTTGTCACACAGATCAACAGATTTCCTTTCTGCAGATTGGCACACGCACTGATCATTTCCTCCTACAACCCTTCCTTTCTCCATAGTTTCACAGTGGGAAATGATGTCAGTATGCATGATGTATTTGATTATAGTCACATGTAGAATGTGCAATGCTAGTGTCCCCCTATCCTGAGTCAAGCATATACCCCCTAGTTTTAGGATTCTTCATGATGCCAACATTTTTAGTCTTTAAGTTAGCAAATCCTATTGAGTCAGTTTTCCTTTTAAAGTTTAAAGTCATGAGATCCCATCTATATCTTTACTGTTACTTGTCCAAAATCTACCTTCTTAAACCTCCCTCTGCAATGTAACATGCTATGTCCAGCATCTTTTCTTTAGTTACAACCATCTGCATCCACCGTCTTCATATATCCAATCACTATTATTTTATTTTAGTTCAAATTACCACTTGTTCTATTTCTTAGAAATAAAATATAATTCAGTATCATTGCTACATCTTGAAGCTTGAATTATATTCCTGTAAAACTTCGTATGTTGAAGTCCTAACCTCTAGCCAGTGTACCAGCATGTGGCTTTATTGAGAAACAGCACCATTATAGACATTATTGGTTAAAATAAAGCTGAGAAGGTCCCATAGTTCTGATGGATGATGTTCTTAGCAATTGAAATCCAGAAACAGAACACTGAGTGGAGCTGAACTCAGAAACTGGAGTTCAAAATTCACAAGCCAAAGAATGTCAGAGATGGCCAGAAACTCACCTGAAGTTGGGGAAGCATGGGACATAGCCTCACTCACTGCCTTCAGAAGTGGTGAACTCCACGACACTTTTGTCTTCAACTTCTTCTAGCTTCCAATGCTGTGAGAAGATCAATTTCTATTTTTTAAGCTACTGTTATGACTGGTGAAGGTAGATCTTATCTAGGATTCATAAACTTCTGTAAATAAACAATGAGAGATATAAGCTTAGAGGGAGAAATGAAATCACTTAATTGAGAAACAAGGAAGGGATGGCTACTTTGCTGGAGGAGGTAAGGAGCCCAGCGCCCATGGATGAGAGATTTTCTTCTTTGACACTTTTACTACAGGACAAGAGTCTCTCTCCTTGGGAGTTGCTATAACTTGATTACCTATTTGAGGCTCTAAGGCCTTGGGTGATCAGCCACTGTCTTCTCTGCTGCCTACATCTATATTCTTGAATAAACTTTATTTGATCTCTTTGTTTTGTCAGGGTGTCATCTTTGAGATTCATAGCAGAGCCTCACATTCAAGGTCAAGTTAGTAAAAAGGCTACATGTGCATGTTAGTGTATTAATATAGTGAGAGAATAACAAAAATATATCTAAATACTCATATCTGTGTGTGCACCCAGGTGTAAGTATATGTTTCAGAATATAGCCCCAAGTTTCCATAACATATCCCCCTCTCCACTTTTTCTTTTTTGTACTTAATTGGAGGACAAGAGGGACAAATTGGGGCCTTGGAACCAAAGGGAGCCAGACTACTTCTCAGTTTCTCTGAATTGCACTCCCTAGTGGGGGTTGAACTCATTCCAGTAAGGATTTGTGGGCCTTGCCCTTAGCTCAGTTGTTTAAGTGCCTGCTTCAATCAGGCTCAGGATACTGTGGTTCGATCCCCAGACCTTCATGTCTTATGAGACCTTCCCTGAAGGCATCCTGAAACAGCCAAAAAAAAAAAAAAAAAAAAAAAAAAAATCCAGTCAGGATGCGTTAAAAACCTCATTAAGGCCCTTTTCTTATATCCAAACTTTCCTTACATAACCTTTATTAATGCAGCTCTAGAAATTACTATAGGCTATTATTATACAGACAAAATAGTATACTTTTCAAAGAATTTAAATTCTAAAAGGTACACATGATTGGGGAATCCCATCATCATAGAAACTTTCTCCATCTTTATCAAAGAATTCAAGTCAAAAACCACACCCTCACCCTGGAGGGCACAGAAGGAAGGTGGCACAGAAGAACACTGGTTCTTCTGCACAGCAGACATTTTTTTCATTCTAAATTTTCTTTCTTTTAGTCTTCGAAATAATGGTCTTTCATTAGAGAAAGAAGTAAAATCAGCTGTCTTCAGGGCTTGTGGTGTCCTAGGTGGACATTCAGAGCTCCATGGACATGCCTTCCCAGGATGACCTGACAGTGGCATTTGTCCTAATAGGAGCCAACAGGAAAACAGACATTTAGAATTTTACATGACCCACCCTGCCACATAAATAATAATTAGTGGGGCAAGAGAACACCTCTGTCTTCTCCGTGGCCTGTCCACAAAAGCTGTTCCCAGATAGCTTTTCTTCTGGGACCAACAAGAGACTTCCTCAAATCTGTTAAGGACTGAAAATTTCTCTCCTCCTGAGAAACACAAAGACTGCATTTCCTCCTCAATATCTCAGTTTCTCTCGCATAAAAAACATGAATTGACCTGTTGAACAGGGCTGGTGGTTCAAAGCTCTTCCCCTTCCTTTCTCCTCAGCTTCTGCCCTTAGCTGCACACTTTTACTGATGCTTGATAGACTAACACTGCTCAGAATCTTTCTCACACCCTGGTTTGCATAAGCTTATTTTTTTATGCACCATCTAAGAATATGCCAACCTAGCATGAAGCTTCCCTCACACATTCAGATTTTCCTTTCATATTTTCATCCTTCTTTCTTGACATGATCATGGGAATTTAAAAATCAAAATCTTATAAGAATTGCCCAATTGTTAGGACTAGCATTCTATTTTTCAGTCATAAAATGGAAACACAGAGGCAGTCAGGTACAGAAGGTAACTTTGACAAAATGTTTATTAATGAATTTGTGTTTTCTCGGTCTTCTTTTATATCCACTTCTCTCCCCTCTTCAGCAAGTATTTATGCATTCCCAGAAATTTTGAAATGAGTCAATACTCAGAACAAAAAATTAAATTAGAAGGGGTCTTCACTAAATTTATCCTGCAGCACAGTCAATTGAAGACAGTGCAGACCTGAAACCCCACCTCACCCCTTTGGCACTTTTCTTTTGGCAAAATCTGCCAACTGCATCATGATTTAATAATCCTGTGCCTAGTTTGGGGAGCTGTACAAATGGACATTTGGATGAGATTAGCAAACTCATTATTCACATTGACCTAAAAAGTGATCCTTTGAATTCCAACAGTGAAAGGTTAATGGTATAATTCACTAGACTCTCTTTGAATTTTAATTAAAATTATAAAAAGGTTTGAATTTCAGTATGAACCGCAGTTTTCTGTGTTGACTTTCAGATATGTCACCAAATGAAAAACTCTGGCAATGCTCTTCATTTTTATTTATGAATTTCATTCTATGACTATTTCTATTAATGCATTTCAAATTATTTTCATCCTTTTTGGACAGATTAATGCCACCCACTGTTGGTTAATGATTTATATACACTATATACCAGGATCTGGATACTCAGAATGATTTTGATAGATATCGTCTAAATGTCTATTGTATGGGTGGAGCAAGCCTGTATTTTTAACCCATGTTAGATGTTTTATATACGTTTACTGATTTCATGCTTCCTTTTACTATTCTGTGTACAATTTCCTCAGCTATTAAAGGAGGCAGAGATAGTCAATACTAAGCACACCAAAACTCTTAAGAGATTTAAAATAAATTTTTTCATGTATTGTCAAAAAAAGAATGCTTTGTGAATCATATTTCACAATACCAAACTAATACTGTTGATAATAGCAAATATGTTATTATAGTGTTGTGGAGTTTTAGGGCAAATGCCTCAGGTGCAAAGTTTCTAGCAGACTACCCATCCCATAATACTAATCAAGGACACACGGTGAGGGGCAGGAAAAGATGTTTGATCAGCATGGCCATGCTGGGAAGCACAGTGAGAAAAGCTCAAGGCCTGTCTGCTGGGATAGAAAGAAACTTTGAGGATTTATAGAAGGGGAACAGAGCAAGGCTTGGGGGTGTGAGTAGTGGAGAGGTTTACATAGCCTGTAGCTCAGGTGATCCTGGCAAGTCTGGTCTGTATTAGTTAGTGTTTAGGGCTAGTTCAGAGAAAGTCATCATTGTGGAGGGGGTGGCTGTGTTCCCACCATGAGGTTATGGCTTGTACTTAGGGTATACAGCCTTGCTGTAGCCACACGATATTTGCTTCTGCTTTGATTTGACCTTGCATAAGGCTCTGCTTTTTCTGAATCTGACTGCAAATTTAGGAGAAAACTAGAGACATGTGGGACATAATCCTTGAGGGTCAGGAACTGGAAATTATCAAAAGCTGGCAATGGATGGCCCTGACAATCAGGAAAATTACTTATTTACCCCTACTTTGGCATCCTCTGCCTTAAAGGAGGTGAGATAAGCTAGATAAACTTAGGGAAAATAAACTTTGCGGTACAAACACCCCTCTGTGAACAACTGAGCAGAGAGGCTATGCTTATCTTGCTTTGAGTTTCCTATTGGACATTCCAGCCCCAGTCCCAAGATCCCTGTCTCAGGAGCAACACAGAGATGTGGATCCTGGCACTCACCATAGCAGACTCCCTTCTAAGTGATTGACATGAACTGACTCAATGACCCCTCAAAACAATATTATTAGTAGGCATTATTTCCCCAGTCTTCCAGGTAATAAAACTGAGGCACAGGAAGGATCATTGGCTAAGGCAAGATTCAGAGGTGGTCACTGGAACTGAAAAAGAAAAGTGTACATTTCCTTTTAGGTAAATGCAGTCATTATTTCAAAATCAACATGTGTAATGAAGCCTAATGCCGCTTCATAGATAAATTTTTATGTAAGTAAATCCTTAAATATGATATATTGAATATTATAAGAAACTATAAGATACGTAGCATACTTTGAGATATATATGTATATATATATGATATACCTTATCATAAATATATGAAGGCAAAAGGAATCAAAAATTTAAAATGTGATTTATCAAGGCTCATAAATACAGAGAATATAGTGAAATAAGTGGTTTAAAATAACTTGCAAATCTTAATTGCTGAGAGGGTTACATATTATTGAGTGAATTCTCCAATATCTCATGTTTACCAGAAGCAAAGCCTGAACAACAGCATTCTATAATAAAGTTTTCAGACAGGTCAATGTGGTACTGTCTGTGTAACTATTGCATATTTACATTACGAATGCATATAAACTCATCCTGGTTGCTATTTCTATCAAAGATATAATCATAAGTTGCACTTCTTTTTACAAGTTTGATAACCAAATTTTCTAGAAAATGTATTCTTATAACTAAATTTTCATGCACGTTCAATAGTAGACTCAAAATTCTCAGTAAAATATTAGATTATGAAGCCTAGTCACACTGTCTGTGCTAAAGATTTATTTCTATGGCAGGCATATATATGCATGTATCCTGTGCACTTTAATGCATCATGTTCTGAAAAGTATTTTAAAAATGATTCCTTTGTCTGTTTATTTTAACTTAGCTCCTCTTAACGTGGCTAGTGAACAGAAGGATGTAGAAACATTTCACGACACAAAGGAGCAGACAGAATCTAGATTCAAAGACAAACCTGCAGGCAAAGCCTGATTCATGTTTTGCCAAGCCAAGACCTGTATTTTCAAAAACACACTGAGAAGACATGAATCAGGAAAAAAGGTGTGAGTACATTTTCATTATAAAGAAATGACAAATTAAAATCTGTGATATATTTGAGCAAATGGTGAATGTACACTAAATTAATTTTAAAAATCAGCTATCATTTTTAGGCTGTAATTTGCTTGTATTTTCCTCCTCCTTAGAAGCATGAAAATCCAATTCTTTTTTAACCTACTGAGTTTTGGACATTTTCCACTTGATGAAAGGAATCTCTCCTTCTCTGGGGTTTCTAATGGACCTGAAACCCATGTGATTAACATGACTTATTTCCTCACACTAGCTTGGCATCAATAGTGTTTTAGAAATAATGTGTATATCTCCTGATATCAAGTACTAACTTCTGGGAGTTCTAGTTTAAAATGCTGTTACAAATGGCTGCCCTTATTGAGCATGAGATCTAAGAAAAAACAAAATATTGCTAGTGTCTGAATTGTTGCCTTTAATTTATTCCAAAATAATATAAATTATGTTACTGAAAATTGAAGACCAAGTTAAGCACGTCCTCCACTTTGGAAAGCACTGCTCTTCCTGACTGAGCATAAACAGGGAAACATAAAACGTTTCCAACATGGGTGAATATGACAATCACTCCAGGAAGATTAAACTAAAAAAATCAATGCCCAGATTCCATCTTCAGAAAGTCTTCATCAATTATCATTGAGTAACTCCTGGTAACTAATAGATTTCACCATTCTCCAGGGCCAATACTATTGTACTACCAGGGTTTACATCTAGACCTACTGTAACTTTATAAGTGAATTGCATAAGAAAAATAATTGGTGAAATGAATAATTTGGGATCATTAGACTACATAAAATATTTTCATCTGATAAAATATTTCACTGAGGCAATGCCATAATATTAGTTGACATTTCATAATTACCAGAATTCAGGGAGTGACAAAAGCTTAAAAAACACTATTCACAATATATCTTTCCCTTCATATTCATGAACATTACTTCAGTAAACTAAAATGCACTCAGCTCCAGATCACCTCTTTTTGCATTTCCATTTACAAATCTTCATGTCCGCAGCCACCAACTTTCCTCTTACCCTCAAAATCTCGTCTCTTTTCTGTACAGATGACCCTTGAAAAATGTAGTTCACATGGGTCTAGTTTTAATATTCAGCTTGTAGAGAGCCAGTTTTTCCAGCACTATTTATTAAAGAGGCTATCTTTCTTCCAATGAACATGTTTGGCCCATTTGTCAAAAATAAGGTGCCTGAGTGTATTTGTAGTTGTGTCTTCATCTTGCAATTTGATGCACTGATCCTCAGGTCTGTTTTTTGTCGATGCCTTTTTTATTTTATCACAGTATCTTTGTAATATAATTTCAAGTTAGGAATTGTGATGCTTCTTGCCATGCCTTTATTTCCCAGGATTCCCCTTGCTTCAGGTACTTGGTGAATTTTAGTAATGATTTCTCTAGATCAGTGAGGTATTTTATTTAGGATTGCATGAATTCTGTATAACAATTTTGGAAGTATGACCATTTTCACTATGCTTTTCTTCCTATCTATGAGTAAGGATATCTTTCAATTTTCTGACAACCTCTTTGTTCTCCTTCTTCAGGATACTGTAATTTTCAAAGATACACTAACCTAAAGTCAAAATGTATCAAAGATCTAAATATTAAAATAGAAACACTAAATCTACTGGAAAAGAAAGTGGGTAGAAATGTTGAAGACATAGGGGTAGGTAGAGACGTCACAAACAAAAGCCAAACTGCATGGTAAACACTTCAAAGAATCAACAACTGGGATTTAATCTTTTTAAAAAGGTTTTGTGCATCAAAAGAAATCAACAGCAGAAGGAAAAGACAAACCAAGGAGTGGGAAAAATATTTAGCTCATTATCTCTTAGACAAAGGACTTACATCTAGAACACATGAAGATTAAAAAATAACAAAGAAAAAAGCCTCAGAGCTGCCAAATTCAAAGACCCAGTCCAAAAGGTCATCTGAGATAAACACACACTTTTCAAATGAAGAAATACAAACAGCAAATAAATATATGAAAAAATGTTTAATATCACTGAGCATTTGAATGATGCAAATTAAAATAGCACTGGGATTCCATCTTAATACAGAAAGAGAATCTGTCATCAAGAAATCAACCAATCATTTTGTATATAGTCTGTGTTAATTCTAATTGCATCATTGTGATGTGTATTTATATACAGTGTGCAGGAAATGTGAAATTTTGATTACAATTGTAGATTATGTATGATGGCATTGCTTAAGAATGTTTTGCTTGTAAAAATTTGATTATCAAGAGGCAATCTAAAATATTAAGGCCTCTTCTTCCTGTGCAGTGATCACTAAACAACCTTTTGTATTTATGCATTTGTATTGAATTTGCTGAACCAGATTAACAGCCATTTAAAAGACCATTTGGGGAGGGTTGAATATATATAACTTTTTAACTCTATTTACATCCCAAGATAGAATGATTAAATTTATATTTACTAGAGCTATTCAAAGAATACTCTTTTCTATATTGTAAAAAACAGGACTGGAAAGTAAATCATACAGAAAATAAGCTTGGTCCTCTTGTGAAAAAAATCAACCAATAATAAATACTAGGGGGAATGATATATGGGAAAAAGAAACCCTTCTCCACTATTCCTACAACCATTGTGGAAGCCACTGTGGAGATTCCTCATAAAACTAGAATTAGAAGTCTCATTCCACCCAGCTTAATCTCCATCTGAGAATTTTTTTAATTTATTTTTTAATTTTTTTATTTTTAGGGAGGGTCTACAGGGTGTTCAGGGTCTTACCACTAGATTGGACTCATAGTGATCCTCCTGTTTACAACCTCCCAACAGCTGGGATTACAGGCATGTGCCATCATGCCCAGTCTCAATTGCCACCACAGGGTGCTCCGGAGGGGGGCCAGCATTGTAGGGCTAGGGATTGAACCCCTGGTCCCTGTGACTGCTTGCAGGTGCTTTAATCCACTGAGATATTTGGCTTACGTATCCTTCTGTAAATTGTCCCAGAATACTTAAAAACATCGTATCGTGGCAATATATGTACGTACATCTTTGTAACAGCATGATGCTAATTTTTAATAGCTAAATTTTGGAAGCAAGGGGCCAAGGAGATGGCTCAGTGGAATAAGCGCTACCTTGGCAAATGCAAGGGCCTGAGATCAATCTCCAATTCCACCAAAAAAAAAAAAAAAAAAAAAAAAAAACAGTGCAAAAAAAACAAATAAATAAATTTTGGAAACAACCCAGGTATCCATCAACAGAAGAGTAGATAAAAAAGATGTGGAACTTTTTTACTGTGGAGTACTACACTGCTAAAAGCATAAACTTGAAATGTTTGTAGGTAAATGCATGTAACTTGAGGCCACAATAATAAGTGAAAAAAAATGGGTCTCATATGTATGAACATCATATTGTCTCCATTGGATAAGAAGCTGGAAGAATAAATTAATAAACAAATGAAGCCCAAAACATAAAATAAATATTGTGAAATGAGAAGAAAGAGTTAAAAAATGAAAGATAAATTTATACAGTGAAAATTATAGTACTCTAAAAATAGAGATTGAAAAGGAGTTCAGAAAACAGAATGGTATTCTTTGCTCCTGGATAGGAAGAACTAATATTGAGCAAATGGACATATTCCCAAAATTATTATACAGATTCAATGCAATCATAATTAAAATACCATTAGTATTTCTACCTCACAATTGTACAAAAAAAAAACATTTCTAAAATTCACCTGGAACCAGAAGAGACCTAGAATAGTAACAAAAGTAATCCTGAGCAACAGAGGAAAGAGAAGAGGCATCATAATCCCTGACTTGAAATTATATTGCAAAACTGCTGGGATAAAATCAGCATGATACTGGGATTAAAAACAGACCTGAGGATCATTGGAACAGATTAGAAGATGTAGGCACAACTACAAGCACTCTCAGCCACCTTGTCTTTAACAAAGGGACCAAACATGTTCATTGGAAGAAAAACAGCCTCTTTATGGTGCTGGAAAAACTGTTTTTTGACATGCTCAGGGCTTAGATAGACCCATGCCTATCACTATGCACAAAACTACAGTCAAAATGGATCAGAGATTTAAATATTAAAACTGAAAATGTAAATCTTCTGGAAGAGAAAGTAGGTAGAAGCCCTAAGGATATTGGGTTAGATGAAGAGTTTTTGAACAAAAATCAAACTTAATGGGAAATACATCAAAGAATTAGCAATTGGGATCTCATCTTTTTGAAAAGTCTCTACAAGTCAAAAGAAATCACTAAGGGACTAAAAAGAAACCCCATAAAGTGGGAGACAATTATAGAAGACTATCCATCAGATAAAGAACTCCTATTTAGAACATATAAAAAAGAATTTTAAATCATGACTACAAAGACCCAATCCCAAAATGAGCATCTGAGATGAATACACACTTCACAGATAAAGAGATACAAATGGCAAATAAATATACAAAAATATGTTCAATATCACAGGTCATTCAAGAGATGCAAATTAAAACAAAGCTAAGATACCATCTTATGCCAAAAAGAATGGCTATCATCAAGAAGTTACCAATAAATGCTGAAGAGGCTGTGGAGAGAAAGGAACCCTTCTCCACTGTTGGTGGGAATGCAGGCTGGTACAACTATTATGTAAATGCATATGGATATTCCTCAAAAAACTGTGATTGGAGGTCCTATTCAAGCCAGCAATTCTGTTCCTAGGTATTTTTCCAAAAGAACTGATATCATACCATGTTGATATATGTGCACCCATGATTATAGCAGAGCAATTTGTCATAGCTAAATCTTAGAAACAACCCAAATGCCCTTCAATCAAGGAATGAATAAAATGATATGGTACTTTTACACAATGGAGTATTATTTAGCTATAAATTTGAGGCTTTTGTAGACAAACAGATACAGCTAAAGACTGCATTGGCAAGTAAATAAATCAAATCCACATGTGCTTACATAGTATTATCTCACTAGTGTGAGAACCAGAAAGAATAATGCAAATC
>PVKA01016372.1:26317-48174 GCA_004027165.1 Ctenomys sociabilis | reverse complement strand
CCAGGAGCATGGAATATCTTTCCATTTTCTGAAATCCTCTATAATCTCTTTTCTTAGGGTGTTGTAATTTTCCGTGAAAAGATCTTTGACTTCCTTGGTTAAGTGAATCCCAAGGTATTTCATTTTCCGCGGTGCTATTGTGAAAGGTATTGTTTCTATAGTTTCCCTTTCAGTGTGTTTGTTATCTGTATAGAGGAATACTATTGACTTCTGCGTATTGATTTTGTATCCTGCTATGCTACCGAATTTCCCTATCAGTTCTAGTAGTTTCTTGGTGGAATTATTGGGGTCTTCCAAGTAAAGTATCATGTCATCTGCAAATAGTGATAATTTAACTTCTTCTTTTCCTATTCTTATTCCCTTTATTTCTCCCTCTTTTCTAATGGCTGTTGCTAAGGATTCCAAGACTATATTTAATAGGAGGGGTGATAGAGGACATCCTTGTCTTGTACCTTTTGTTAGTAAATGGATACAACTAGAGACCATATTCTTAAGTGAAATAAATCAGGCCCACATGTTCAAACATCATATTGTTTTCTTAGTGTGAAACCTGAAAGACAAAATGGAATCCGAAGAGTAGAATAGATGCTGGAAAAAGGGAATGAACTTATTCAAAAGGAAAGAGTTACTGAGTTGAGGAGGAGGACAGGAGAGGGAGTGGGGGAAATAGATATATCTTATCTATGTAAACAGAAGAGTTTAAACAACTGTACTGTAGATTTCTGCTGGTCTATGGAAAGAAACGGATAATGCTTAATTTGTTTTATCTCTTTTTTCAATTGTTTGTCCTTTTTCTCTTCTTAACTTCTTATATATTCCTTTTTTTTCTTTCTTCCAATTTTGCATGCATATACCTGGTAACATGAATAACTGATTGGAAGACAACACTGTGCATTACAACAAATACTGAGTAATCCATATGACTTTCTTAAGTAAAATTCTGTATCACTTGTAATTTTTGTCTTAATACTATTTTATACTCTCTTTATAAAATAAAAATAAATGTATACTTTGACAAACATATTGTTGAGCTTAATTTCCAAAGCTTGATTCCTGTAGATGTGGTTGATTTTTTTTTTTAACCTGCTGTTAGATCTACAGCAATATTTGACATCCACAGGAATCAAACTTTGAACATTAAGCTCATCAACAACAATATGCAGCAATGTATTAATTACTGAAACTGCCCTACTAATCGGTTTTGAAACTGTCTCATTTCTATTTGTTTCTCAATAAAATTTATTTTAAAAAAATAAAATAAAAAAATAAAATAAGAGGGACCCCCACCCAAACACCACACACTCTGTAGCCATGAAAGTTCCCAACATTAACGGTCCACATTCTGAAGAACCAATGTGCAGTGTGCTTTATCAGTTCTACAGTTTTGAAGTTCATGCATTGAGTTTACTTATGAGAGCTATAGTATCTTTATAGCTAGTCCTCAAAGTAAAGATGTAGTTATACTTTTGAGTGTTCAGATTTGTCTAAATTCTTTAAGACAGTTGTGCCTTGTACACTGATAGTAGCACAGTAAATTATTTCAGTCTTTCTGAAAAGCATTCTGATAATATATAGCAGAAGTTCTGAAACTGCTCCTGCCCCAAGACTTGCTAATCTTACTTGGGGAAATGCCCAAGGAAATAACCTCAAAATAGTGTTAAAAATTAATGATATTTTCCAATAATTCAAAATAGAAATATTAGGGCTGGCCAAAATAGCTCAATGGATTAAAGCACCTGCAAGCAGGTGCAGGAGCCAGGGTTCAATCCCTGGGTTTACCCCTGGGACACACTGAGACAGCAATTGAGACTAGGCGTGGTAGTGCATGCCTATAATGTCAGCTCTTGGGAGGCTTATAAACAGGCAGATCACGATGAGTCCAATCTAATAGTGAGACCCTGAACGCCCTGTAGACCCTTCCCTAAAATACAAAAATAAATAAAATAACAATAGAAATATTAACCCAAATAGTTAAGAATAAGAAAACTATAACTGAAATATGTTATATTACTATGTAATACAATTATAGTTGTGTGAGTTATACCAATACAGGCAAATCTACAAGTGGAATAATTTAAGATAGAAAGTAAGTATATTGAGAAATATATACATGATCAGAAAAGAATCTGAAGAGATAAAGAGATTTTAACTTTATTTCTTTCCTATAAGTTGCTCTAATTTTATAACAAAGCAAACAAAGTAATTTTGTAGTAATGTCTTTTAAAAGGACCAAACCATTGAGTTAAAAATGACTAGAAATCTCTGAAAATCCTAAACATTATAAATTTATAAATATGCATATATATACTATATATGGGCATGTAAATATTATGGACCTAATGTATAAGATACAGCAAAACTTTATTTACATTACCATAAAACACATTTTTCTTTCAAATTAACCTGTATTTCTGTGCTCCAAACATTCCTTTACAAGCAGAACTACTTTTACGTTACAAGAATTCTCTTTTTATTTTTTGCAGCTAGAATGAAATTCAGAGCCTTATGCATGCTATGCAAGCTATGCCACAGCTATGCTACCAGAAATCTCAAATTTTTATACATAGCCTTTAGCTATCAGGAGAAGCTTAAAACTTTGTCATGGCTCCTTTATGGTGCCTTTTAGGTTAGCAGGCAGAGAAACACGAAAATAGTTACAACAATTCACAGAGAGAGGTTTGTTTGTCTGGAAGGAACCAAAGACTTCAATCACCTGCACTGAGTCGCGGCCCTGGTCTGAGTGTTGTACTACCTGAAAGATGGGTGTGCTACAAGCAAGGCATTACATTACATTACAAAGCACAGGATGTTCAATATAGTTCTGATCATTACTGTGTGGTCACATGTCCTAACCCTCCTTAGATGCCAGGGCCCTCTCAGGCGCCCTCCCTTGCCCTTCTGGTCAGACACACCCATGACCTGCTTTTCAGGCAGGCTCTAGGGCTGACACACTGAGTGGCTCCTGCCCTAGCAGGGGCTGATGAAGCAGCCCTTGGCTAAGTAGGAGCACAGAGATGCCAAACAGTGGCTGCCTAAGGTCCCAACTCCACAACCAAATGGTGCCAGGGCTCTGTATGCTTCTGTTGACTGATTCCTTCCGTGGCCTGGATGCTGTTCCTTATCCTGTGACCTAGTCTCATATCACTTTACAGGGTTCCTGTTTCCCAGATTTCTGTACCCACTTATCAACTCTGCCTGCCCAGGCTGGTGGATACCAGGATTCCATGCTGTTCACAATGCCATCCACAGATCCCATGCTTCTTGTGATTATCTATTATCTCAAGACTACATCAACCTTGGTACCCATCTGTAGCTTATACTGTAAGTCTCAAGGATGCATTTCAGGGAGGAAAATAGAATGAGTAAGGCTGAAAGGAAGTGAGAGTAGTCATAGGTAAGAGAAGGAGAGCAAGCAAAATACACTTCATAGTATTTCCCTTACAAAACCAGTTTATGCTGTTGGGTCGAAATCATCATTAATAAACTAAGCAAGGTGTAACAGCAAATGCTATCCTGCCAGCTACTAGAGAGACCAAGGGAAGAGGGTTGTAGGTTTAAGGCCAATCTGAGAAACAAAGAGATTCTGTCACAAAATGAACAAACAAAACCTTTAAGGGCTCAGGCCATAGTAGTTTGCCTAGCATAAGCAAGGCCCTGAGTTTCTTTGGTTAGAATCTAGTTACTTCCAGAAAGTCACAAGAGTAAAATCATACTTCCAAATCCTCTGGAATGTTAATCTAAAGTGTCACTATGAAAAAACAAGTTACTAAGCAATATTTTCCATCACACAAAAGGCCAGGATTTAACTGTCATAATATAAATTCCATTTAATTTACCAAATACCTACAAAAGTATATTTACATCCATCCCTTGTTCCCTGCTGAACAGTTGTGTCTTTTTTAATATGATGCATCCCATAAACACCTACTTCCTTCTAAATTAGGATAACAGCTTTATAGTACATGCGCATTTGTACCAGTTGCTAGACAGAATAAAGGAGAAGCTCTGTAGACTTAACAGGAATGATCTAAGTAGTAATATACTATGACACTAATTTCAACTACAGAAAAAAATCAGACATCAGTGAGCATGCAGGAGGACAGTTGCTAACATAACAGAAGCATGAATTAAGCCCTTACTATTCTGTTCTCAAGAAGCACAACTTTTGTTCATTTTGTTTTTCAAGTTTAAGGTTATTTGTAAAGCTGGAAAAAAGAGATGCAAATTTTTAAAATGTAAACAAACATCAATTTAGTAAGATGTTTAGACGATTAATCAGTATTCTTTAATAATTCCCAACTTTTCATCTCTGAAAGAATACTTTTAACTTTCTTCTATCACTTTATCTATGATAAGGCACATACCAAAAGAGAAAGATGAACAGATCAAGCAAATAAAACTTAAATACACATGTTAAATCCATGTATAGGTGCTCTACACTTTTCAAGTAAATTCAGGCTGCCTGGTGCTCTAATCACAAAGGTATTATCTACCTAAGACCTATTATCTTTTTGTCATTACTGTGGCCAATACATTTGACAAAACCAATCTAGATGGTTCCATTTTCTCCCAGTTCCATCCCATGCCCTCCAAAATGAAAATCAAAACCCTCTGGTTTTTCCATACTTATTACCAATTTGAGCTCTGATGTTTTATTTAAAATGTTGGGTGGGAGGCCTGCCAGTTAGCTCAGTTGTTTAAGCACCTGCTTATGCAAATGTAGTCAGGTACAGGATACAGCAATTCAATCCCCAGACTCGCCCTTAAGGCAGTCTGAGCCAGCCAAAAAAAAAAGCCTTCTGAAATGTTGTAAAATTACTTTCTTTGGACACCAAGGATGTTAAGGACTGAACTATTAACTAACTACAAGCAAAAACAGAATGTACATTTTCAGTTGCTATTTTTTAAAACCCATTTGCTCTGTTCTGGGTCTATGGACAGACACCATTTGGTATGTGATGCTTGAAAGAAGTAGAGAATGAACACAGCAAGGCCCATGAAGTCCCAAAGTACAACTATGTCATAAAAGTAGCTAGCATAGAGGGGTAGTGTATGTGACAGTCCAATGGAAGAGTTTATCAGCTGATGGGCCAATGATTCTTTCCATTTTTATCTTCTTCAATTCAAGAAACACAAAGACAGAAGTTAAGAGATAAGAACAGCTTCTATTATAAACCGTTCTTACAGATGACTATAAAAGCTGGGGCCAGCAAGATAGCTTAGTGAACTAAAGCACCTGTTAGGCAAGCTTAGGCAAGCACAGGGACCACAGCTCAATCCCCAGCATCACATGCAGCACCAGCCCAGCCCCACCCCCAAGGTGGACTGAACTGGCCACAAAAAAAAAGCAAAAAAACATATATATATATATATATATATATATATATATATATATATATACACATATATATACATATATATACATACATACATATGCACACACACACACACACACACACGTCAGGAGCAGGACACACACCTGGAATCCCAGCCTTTAGGAGGCTGAGGCAAAAGGATCACAAATTCAAGTTGTAAGAAAACCCTGTCTCAAAGTTCATAAATAAATAAATGAACTGGAGATGTAGATCAGGGTGAAAGCTCTGGGTTTAGTTCCAAACATAGAAAAGAATTGCACTCACATTCTTCCTGATCACTGCATGCATCAGTGAAAGCAATTTATACAATGCTTTACAACCACTGTGTATCCAACGTTGTCTCAGTTTTCTAAAGTCTTATTTCCTACTTCCTGCCTGTTTAGTCCAACAGTTCACTGAACATCTACAATGTGGCACACTCCGTGCTGGGCACTAGGAGTCAATTACAAGAGGTTTCTGGTCTGAAGAAAAATGGGAAGAAGGTAACTCACACGTACTTGCCACAGAAGACAAAAGGTAGAACAGGGAAAGAAAAAGCAGGGTCATAAGGCACATGAAAGAGAACAAGGAAAATTACCTAGAGTAAATGATTCCACCAATGACCCTTAGAGATAGAGAGGCACTTCACTAGAGAAAGGAACATTCCAGGAAGAAAGAAGAACAAATGCCAAAGTTACAGGGGCACAAAATGAAATGATGGGGGCTGGGAATACAGCTCAGTGGCTTAAGTACCTGCCTAGCAAGTGCAAGGTCCTGAGTTTGATACAGAAAAAAAAAAAAAAAGAATAACAGACATTTGCCTGGGGTAAGAGCAGTTGGGAACTCTAAGCAATTTCACATTTCTGGAGGCTAAGTAAAAATCAGGGAGTAATAAAACAAAAAGAACCTACACTGCCATCCTTCCAGATGCTACTGAATGGTCTGCCTACAGGAAAAACCGAGATGAACCTGGGTTCTAAGTTCATTGCTCTGACAACTAAAGCTATAAAACAACCATTCAGAAAATGAGAGAGTACCAACCAGAGGCTACACTCCCTAAATCTACATTATCCAAGTTCACTACTGGGAATTCAATTATTCCCAAGTGTCAGCTCTACAACTACAGTGTTCTGGGGCTGACCACAGATCACTGGACTCTGGGATCAGTATGGAAACACAGTGCACCATTGGGAAACTCAAGGTCTCTAGATCACAGAGTGCCTTGGATAACAGTATGTGATACAACTAGCTGCTTAACATGATGCAAGATTTAAGCAGATACCCTGCTCCACTCAGGTACACTCCTTAACTCAAGCTCTAGAGTAAAAATTACTAACAAATACCAGAGCAGAATCAGCTGATTACATGTCAGTTCTATTAAATTTGGACTGAAGTTCCCTAATGGAGACAGTCCTGGATACCACAGCCCTCTGCTGCCTTCATTTTTCTCAGCACTGTATATCAGAGCATTGTATCAGGCGGGTGACAGAATGCTTCAGTAAATAAAACACTGTCATTCCATTTTTCCCATGCCACCTTCCTTACCATGGGTACTTTTGGCTTGCCTGTGGGGAGCCAAGGGCTGCCATCACAGCAGCCAGGAGTTTAAGTCAAATTTTAGCTCCCTGCTCCACTCTCTCTGCCTGCTCTGCATCCACCCCCAGCCTGAATAACATCCAGACAGTGAAAAGCTAATGCATGATGCTCTGAAAAGATGAATACCCAGCATTCATTCCTGGTGGCCCTCTCAGCCACACACACGGCACTACATTTCTGCCTTGCTCTACTTTTGTACCTTTCTTACCTTTTCTTAACATCCAAACAAAGAAAAAGGCCATCTTTTCTATAAAATATTCTTTCCATAATTGCCATAAATGTCACTTTCTCCATTTTCCTAACCACTATCATCCAATACAGCCTCTGCTTTTAATTCTTACAATCATTTTTCTCTTTGCAATAATATTTCTTGCACTGTCATCCACATTAGCTTATGCAGTCTTTAAGGCCCAAAGTTCATACCTCCTGGGCTCTACCTGGAATGCTGTAGTGAGGGCCACATAATTCTTTAATGAACAACAGCCACTTTGACACTCAAACTGGTTGAACTTCTCAACTAGTATTCTCTTTCATAAAGATACAGAAAACCCTTCAAAGCCTCTGATGACAGCAATTAAGGGCACACAAATTTATTTAAAAGGAAAAGTCAAGGCTGAAGAGAAAGGAAAGAAAAGCAGCAGCATGGTGGGGGGAATACTCAAAGTTAAAGAAGTGTCTAAGCCAAAAATAAGACCAGCCCTATTATGGCTATGTCTAGATGATCCCCAAAGCCTCACAAAGTCATAGATGGCTTTTTTCAGAGGAGGTAGGACCTAGAGTGAGTGTAGATGCTGGGATTACAGATGTGAGGCCGGGATTGATTCATGGTGCACACCAGGATTAAGAGTATCCTGCCCTAGTTGTAAATGGTATCCACCCGTAGGGCAGGTAGCCTGGAAAGAATACAAGGGAGAAGAGAGAGCTTTTGCTTCACTTGATGCATTGTGTCTGCCATGAACTGTTTCTCTTCTGAGATGCCCCCTGCTATGCCACCCTGCCATGGAGCCAGCTGACTACAGACTAAAAGCACTGCATGCCACCGAACTGAAATAAACACTCTATGCCAGGGATTTTATCTCAGCCATGAGAAAAGTAACTAAGACAGGCTCCTTCCTAACAATAGAAAACATATGATAACTATACAATACTCCCTATGAAAAGATGTTCTTACCATCAACTCAAATTTTTCTCCATGAAAAGGAGGGTGCTAGGTATCAGCCCCATGCTTCAAATGATCTGAAGTATCTGAAAGTGCTGAAATCACAGATACTGGATATGGAAATGAATAATATGATGCTGGGACACTACTTATGTTCCATCAATATGAAGGAATACTGACTTGTGCCTGGATTAGGACATTCTGAAGCACGCCAGTAGCTGTGGCAAAAGCTTGCTAGTAATAGAATTTGCCAGGGCAGATGATCCACGTCATGTCTTTTTTTTTTTTCTTTTTTTAAGACAGGATCTTGCTATGTATTTAGCTGGCCTTGCACTCACTATGAAGATAGCCTCAAGCTCAGGATGATTCTCCTGCCTCTCCAAATCTTGAGAGCTGAGATTACAGAAATATGCTACCACATTTGGTGTCATATTTTAAGGATGGTACAGAATACCAACTAAATCACATCACAGTCACCCCAAAAGGAATGACTATATGTAAACAAATAAGCAAAACAGGGCCCCAGAGCAAACATTATGTATTAGAATGGTATAGCTCATCATTAGAATGGAATGCTCTCAGGCTGACTATACATTCCTAATTAAAATTGTAGATAAAAAATAAATTCATAAACATATGCACTGTTATTATACAGTATTATATGTTATATACAATATAACTACAAAATAGAACATTTTAATAAGCAAAGATAGAAGAGTAAGCCTTCCCACAAAAAAACTTAAGTAAATAAATAAATAATAAACTTTAGCGGCTGGAGAGATGGCTCAGTGGAATAAGCGCTTCCCTGGCAAGGACAAGGGTCTAAGTTCAGTCCCTGGTTCCACCCATAAAAAATAAAAGAGAAGCCTTCCCATAACCAAAAGACACTAGGCACATCCCTTCCACCTTACTACCTTACTTTCAGGCCTTCGCTTTGAGATGTTTAAAGTACAAAGCTATAGGTAATTAATTACCTGGAAAAATTCCTGAATTACTTTATTCACTTTACTAAAGCAGATGTCCACAGCAAATCTATTAAGAGTCTAACAGCAAAAAAACAGAGAATGGGAAGTCCCCAAAAAATCTTGGAAGCTTTAAACCAGACAGTGACAAGCAGCTACAGAGTGTGAATAACCCAGAGGCACAATTGATTTTGTTCCTTTTGTGATCTAAACCACATTCCCTATAATTGCTGTGATTTACAGGCTCAGTGCTTTAACCCATGTGTTGCTTCCAGCCACAGGAAGGAACTGGGTAGTCATTAAAAAACCTGTCACATAAATAGTCACTTACCAGCTCACCTGGAGAATGTAATGTGGGACAAATAGTAAAGAATGGCAATTTTGTTTATTATACTACCTGTACACTCCCGGAGGAATGGGGCAGGCTGGTACATTTTCTGAACATTCAACCCTTAATTATCCAGACTAGCGGATCAGAGAAGAGGTACAGGGAAGTCAAAATGAATAATCAAAAAACTTTACAATAAGCTTTGAAATGAAGAAGACAAGTGTTCAAGTATAACCGAATGTTTTCTTTCTTTAAATTACAAAGATTGCCAGCCCAAACAGTGGCAGGCAGAACACTGAGGTCAGATACATGTGCCCCAGAATCAGAGGTCTATGTGCTAGCTTGGTAACTAATTGTAGAACCTCAAGTGAGTTACTTAATGTCTTTAATTTCCTATTTTTCCATCTGTGAGATGAGGACATTAATACTATCATTTAGGTGGTGGAGATTAAATATGACATATAAAGAACTCAATATAGGAAAATAAAGCAAAAAAGAACTAAATATAGTACTTGGTGTTTAATAAATATATAGTATTTTAGTGTTATTAAGAGTTTAAGAACTAGATGAAAATCAGCAGAAAATAATGGAAAGAATGCAATTATAATCAAGTATATTGCAGAATGATATAAAAGTCACTTTAAAGAACTAAACCTAAACCACATGCATGTTCCCTAATTTCATTTGTGAAACCACAGTTTCTCACCAGACACCTATTATAGAAAAGCACAGCCAAAAAATATTGCTTTTCTCTTACTGGCAAGAGTTCCCTACCAAAGATTCTCAAAAGCCAGTTGTTCCACATGAGGAAGACCCCTGGGGCTACTAAGACCAGTGGAGCCATGGTGCAGGTGCAGTCATACTTTACCTGTGCCCAGTGGTTTTTAAATACAATCATGCATGTTTCTGGGTCAACTCCCCGCAGGCTCACAGCCTGCTGGAGTTTGCTTTCTGTTGAAAACGATGACATCATAAACTTTCAATGCTTCTAAGTCATATTTAATTTTCCTGAAAAGGTGGTAAGCAGTGACTAACTTTCAAGTATCAGAAATAGGTCTTCTTCACTCTTCATGATCACTTTCCAAAATCTGTAATGACAATAAGAAGTGTATCTGATTATATTTGTATATTAGATAATATTAGGTTTAAGTAAAAAAAAAAAAAGCCTTCTACAAAATATATCACAGAAAAATAACTAAAATTATCTATTTATGCTCAATCTAAAAGCTCTATTTTCTTTCACCTTGTGTTGTGCGACCCCCTCCCCAAAAGCCTCACATGGTTATCAGTGAGGCTTTCCAAGATGGCTGGATCTAGGGAGCATGACACTGGGCTTGGGGGTATACCACCCTAGGTAAGTGCTAGCCACCCCTTGGATGGGTAACCTGGAGGGAATGCAAGGGACAGATTGAGGACTTGCTGTTGTTGTTGCTCCTACCTCTGTCACAGCTTGCTACTTGCTGTCTTCTTCCAGCCCTGTTACGCTGGGAACTGTTTCTCTTCTGCAACAACCCTCTGCCATGTCATCCTGCCTTGGAGCCAGTCAGTTATGGACTGAAACCTCTACACACTGAGTCAAATAAACCTTTCTTCCTTTAACTTTGAATTTTTTTTTTTTTAATGTATTTTAGTACAGGGTCTACAGAGTCTCAGTACATAGATTGGATTTGTAGTGATTTTTTTTTTTTTTTTGTTTTGTTTTTGTTTTCAGCCTCCCAAGCACTGGGAGTACAGGAACACACCACCACGCCCAGTCTCAATCACTGTCTGAATATCCCTGGAGGTTAGAGCTGGCACTGCATGCCTGGGATTGAACCCCAACTGCTGTGCTCTGCCTAAGCAGGTGCTTAATCCACTGAGCTATTTGGCTGGCCCCTGCTTTATTTATTTATTTATTCATTTATTTATTTAAAGAGTATCTCCCCATTTTCAGTGCTTTCCTTTCTTTTTAAATTAATTTTATCTTTTAGTATTAAAATATTTATGCAAATATTTCTTTCCCTATGTATTTGTATACAATTTCTATGCTCTGACACAGCATCATAGGACACAGTTCCTGTTCTGAAATAGTATCCCATATAGTTGAAGTAGTAATACTAGCTTCATATGGAGGCAAAGCAAACTATAGGGCACCATTAAGTCTCAGGAACTCATAATACAGGTATTGGGAGAATGAAGGCTGAAACAGTCAAAAACATGTAGGATTCCATTTGGAAGTACATATTCTGATATCTGCACAGTATTCTTTTAGTTTATTTATCACACATGATAAATAATGGCCCCCCAAAACACATATTCACACAGCTCTTTCTATAATCACCACCTTGTCTTCATAAGCAATCTACACAGGCAGGAAATGCAAAAGACTGTACATATTAACCACGACCAAAACATCTGCATAGGGCCGGCGGTATAGCTCAGCGGACTAAGCGCTTGCTTAGGTAAGCGCTGGGACCAGTGTTCGATCCTTGGTTCCCCCAGCCGCGCCGGCCCCGCCTTCGGGTGCACTGAGCCTGTGATGCAATCCGGGCGTGGTGGCGCGCACCTGTAATCCCAGCACATGGGGGGCAAAAACCAGGAAGATCAGTATGAATGTGGGCTGCAGGCATAGTGAGACCCTGCACCAAAAAAAAAGAAAAAGAAAAAGAAAAAAACAAAGCATCTGCATAAATTTAAGTTAAACTTTGAGAGGACAGCCAATTTTTAAAATAAACTATTAAATTAATTTTATTGAGAAACAACAATGAAACAGTTTCAAAACTGATTAGTAGGACAGTTTTAATAATTAATACATTGCATATTGTTGTCTTCATAACGGTTATTCATAGTACAAGAAGCAGACATATTCTGTCCAAACACTACTAGTAAAAATCTTTCTTCTCATTGAATTAAGAGAAAGTAGCTGTATATCTATCCTAACTATTTTGAATATACAGATACAAAATGGTCCTTCATTTGTATCCCCTTTTTGTTAAGTTTCATCAGAGATGAGTATTCCATTACCATTTAAATATTTTAGGTGTATAAATTCAGCAAAATAATCCAATATAGTCCAGTAGTCCATAATATTAGTGGGTTATCAGTAGGACTGGCAATGTCAGAAGTTGTTAACTTCAGCCTTTCACAGTTCAGCATATTAATATGGCTTTACTTTTTATATCTCATTTTTAAACTTTCCTGCTGTATGGTTAAGACCAAGATAAAACAAGACCTATATAAAAAGAAATGTAACTTTTGTATCTGACAAAAGACTTTTGTATCAGTCAAATCCCTTCAGGACTTACCCTGAAACCCTGTACCATAGTTTGTAGATCCTTTGTCAGTTTCAGCCATGTGGGTGAGTCATGGTCATTGCTTGATCATTTGCTCTCTGTGAAAGACTGAGAGAATGTTTTCTCTCCATGTGACTCTCCTTAGGCACACCCTACATCATTGATCACTTTCCCCTGTGGCCCCATAATCTCCTTGATCAGAAAATTTGGGACATCACTGAGTTACAGGATATTACAGTACAGGTTGTCTTATGTCCTGAATCCTCACTGACGTTGAATGGCTAACCGGCTCCTGCTTTAACTTCGGGTGTTGAGTATTTTGTCTCAGCAATAAGAATAACCAAGACACTCTGCTACTCAGATTATAAAATAATGATGCATGAGAAAATAAATAATTGTATTTCTTCTCTCCGCTACTACAAACCATAAACCCCTATATAATTATTCTAAATCACTTAAAAGTAATTTCCATACTCAACAAAGAAACTATGATACTATTATTTGTGGAGCTTAAAAACATCCTGTAGCAGGACAACCAGGAGTTAATATTGATAGGAATAAAGGATTTAATGAAACCTAGGAGAGTTACAACAATATTCAGAATCTTGGGCCAAAAATGGTTAATCTTTTAAAATTAATGACCACTATAATGAAATTGAAAGCATGCTCAGTAATGTTGTGGCTCTAAAATAGAACATTTCTAGCTTTTCTGAAAAGTAACAGAATTCCAAGCAACCCTGACATATCAGAGACAGAAACTATCCTCCAAAAACAAAAGTACTTATTAGGTATAAGTACAAGGCTTACCAATGAAAAATGAATTATTTGGCTAACCTATGATGAAATCCTGACTACAACAGAGCCAGGCAGGAGAGAAAAGGCCAAGGTCACAGACAGACTGTACACTGACTACGACCAGCCATGAGGTGCCTTCTGACAGAAGCAGGAACATGGGGGTGTTACCTCACCAGTCTGGTCAACTGACAAGAGAATTGGATCGAGTCCAGATTATTATTTCTTTTACTCTACAGACTGGAAAGAATTTGGAAAAAGCAAACAGAAACAGGGTATGATTCAAGCTAGATATACACATTAAATTCTTGGTGGAAAGTAGGATTAAACATTGGAAAATAAGAAATGTTCACAAGTACTTGTAGGAAGATTATTCAAAATTAAATGAACTTTTGAAATTCTTTTAAGACATAACAGAAGCTTGCAAAATATGGTAATTCTGAGGAAAAAAAAAAACATTTTTAAGGAAAATGGAAGAGGACTGAGGTAGATAGAAAGGAAGGCCTGTCAGAAGAGCCAACAGATCTCATACTGATAGGTTATGGCCTTAGTATGAATTGCTGAATTATAGTGGTCATCTAATATGGCTGAAGCCCTTAAAACAACAGCTTATCTTCCCAGAGACCACATTCCTCCTTCTTCGACTCATTCAGGGTGTAATTTCCTGTCACCTTTCCTACCACCTCAGGGAAAACCTCAATCAGCTCCTCAGGTATATCTAAACATTCCCTTCAAATTCTACCCTTGGCAAAAGGCCATGAAAGCCTCATTCTCTCTGTTCCAATCCAGAGAATTCCTTATCTTCCCCAGATTCTCTCTGTGTCCAAGATTAAAAAAAAAAAAAAAAGCCTCTTTCCCTTTTTCCTTTACCTGTTTCTCTGCTGCAACACTGTTGAAAACCTATCCTGCACTTAAGGGAAATAGTTCATGTATATCTTCTATAATTGCATTTTATTATAATACTAAAAGAGATAGCTCTATATTCCTAACCTAAGAAATGAATCAGGGTATTTCCTTCAGCACCCACATTATATATATATATATTGCATTTTGTTACCAGTATTTATTTTTCCTGCATTCTTGTCACCACACCAAGCATTTTATTGGATTCTCAGATCACAGCTAAAAAAAAAAAAGTGAAGAAGACAAAAGTAGGCAAAGGCTAGCAGTGAACTGGGTATGGTGGTGTGGGCCTGTAATCCCAGCACTTGGGAGGCTGGTGGGAGCCCACCAGGATGGGCTATGAGGGGAGTTCAAAGCCACTCTGGACTAACAAAAAATAAAAACAAAGAAAACAAGCTGGAAGACAGTAAAGGAAGCTGTGGTAACTAGAATGTGTGACAGCCCTGAGACTGGCACTATGGGACACCTTCCTCTGCCTGGCCTCTGCAGTCAAGCCACCACTCCTGCTATATAAATCCAGCTTGCTTGTCTCCTAACTCTGCACATGTCCAGTAAGTCAAATGTCATGTCAGACACCATATCACAGAGATAGACAGTGGTATCTGTATTGACCACTGGACCTTGAGAAATGACAAAAAAAGGAAAAAAAATTCTTTTTTTAAACAAACCAGTGATACCAAAAATTACCCAAAGGATTCTGTCTTCAATAGTACTCACACATGGTATTGTACAGCAGTTATTAAGTTTTGTGGTTGGAGAAAAGGCTGGAAAGAAATAGTCTATCAAAATACTTGTATAACAGTCTGATGTCTCATCATAAAGTATTTGCAAAGACAGAATTGTCTATTATTTCCAGAGACATTATTGACTGGATTCGTTTTTATTTCTTCTTCTCTTTCTCCTTCTCCTTCTGAGTGTTTGGTTGATACAGGGTCTCACTACACAGTTTGGACTCACTGTAATCTTCCTGTTTTTCAGCCTCCCCAGCACTGGGTTTACAGGCATGTACCACTCTGCCAAAACTCCGTGGCTGGTTCAGCCTGCCCTGGGGGTGGGACTGACACAGCACTTGGCTCCCAGTATTGAACCACAGTCCCTGCACTTGCCTAAGCTTGCCTAAGCAAGTGCTTTAGACTGATGAGCTATCTCGCTGGCCCTGCACTTTTATTTCATTAACATTACATGCAGAAATATTTTATTTGCATCAATAAGGAAATACTGTTAGATACAGGAATGATTGGCATAAGAATCATATGTATTTTTATTTGCTCTTTTTTGAGGTGGCGTGTGTGTGTGTTACTCTACATCATATCTCTTTCCAGTGTAAAAATTTTAACTTCTTTCCCAGTCTAATTTTAGACTCTTTTGAAAGCTATCCCACCTAAGAAAGCTATTAATGTATCAAAGTTCCTTAATTCCTGAACTACTATTATGAACTAGATTTTGCTATGCCCCATATTACTAGCAAAATGATTTTAAATTATAAACATTCTGGTAACTGGGCGTGGTGGCGCATGCCTGTAATCCCAGCCCTGGGGAGGCTGAGGCAGGAGGATTGTTGTGAGTTCGAGACCAGCCTGAGCTACAAAGTGAGCTCGAGGCCAGCCTGAACTACATAGTGAGACCCTGTCTCAAAAAGACCAAAAAAAAAAAAAAAAAAAAAAAAAAAAATCATTCTGATATTTACTTACATAAAATCACATACTATGTTTTTGGGTATTTTTAGCTATATAGTATCCCATAATAATTATTTTTAAAAATTTAAACATTTAAGGAAAACATTAGAGCTTTCTAAGGAAAAACAGTCAACAGGACTCTTTTTCTTTCCCCTTGGTGATACTAGGGACTGAACCCAGGGTGTTCACACTAATCCAAGTCTCCAGCCCATTTTTATTTTTCATTTTGATGCAGTCTCACTGAATTGCTAAGTTACCCAAAGAGGGCTCAAACTTAAAATCTTCTTGCTTCAGCTTCCCAAGATGCTGGATTCCATGTGTGCACCAGTACACCTGGCTCAAAGAGAAGACATTATTAAGGAAAACCTAATTATATCTCTAGGCTTACTGGGAAGAAATCAATGAATGTGGAGGATGTGGAGGGAGAGTTGGGGCCCTAGCAAGCACTTTGTCATTGACTGAGTCAGGCCTTGCCTTCCCAAACCGTAAGAATTTGAATATGCTGTACCAGGAAAAGTAAAGTTTATGACAAAAAAGGAGAAAACAGAGGCTGAGGATGAAGCTCAGTGGCCCAGTGCCTACCTGGTAAGCACAAGATTCTGAACTCAATTTTGTGCCAAAAAATAAGAGGTCAAGAATGCAGGTAAGAGCTAGGGTGCATATCAGTGGTAGAGTGCTTGCTTCGCAAAGCCCTGAATTTGGGTTCCAGTTTTGGGGGTGGGGTGGAGGTAAGTAGGAAAATCCTAGAAATGAAGACAAACAAAGATGAGTCTTTTTGCCAGGGAATTACAAAGTCAGAAGCAGTACATGGAACCTGATAAAAAAACGGCAAGGGATCCCTACCCACCTTTTCCTCATTGTCCCTCTGGATAGTTCTGGTGGTTTGCAGAGATGGATGGAGAATTTAGGCAGATTTAAAGAAGGGAACCAAGTATAAGGGCTAACACTTTTAGCTCAGTTCTCTAAGCCATGAAATATAAAGTCCCAATTTAGGAACTTTAGCTCTGAGTTAGGAGGCAGGACTCAGAGCCCTGGTTCTAGTTCTACTTCTAAACTGCTATGAGATTTTAAGCAAAAACTGGGGCTGTTCATTAGGAATCCACTTAGGTAAGTAGTTCAAGCTAAATTATTATTTCTTAGGTCACTTCTAGCTCTAGTCATTATTTTATGTACTTTACTGCAACCATTACACTAATTTAGAAGGGATAATCAGATGATCATTAAAGAAGGATAATGGCCTTTATACAAAAACTAAGAGTTGTACTTGTAATGGAATTCTATTCATATGCTTTTTACTGTTAAATTCATTTCCCTTAAGAAAACTACAGCACAGAAATCAACCACTCAATTATATTTCAAAGTACAGCTCAGTTTCTTTGCTTCCTTCTTTTCCCTTTCTAAGCAATTTTCACTACAGAAATGCACTGTTTTAAAATATACATTGGAATATCCAGAATTGGCCGCTACAAAATACATTAAAAAGTCTATTATTGTAAGTGTACTTATGTACAAATCCACCTAAGAATGAAAACTCTTCATATGCTGTCAACACCTGAAAAGAGATGACCCCATGCCCTCAATTATAACTAAGAGCAAAGGATGGGATTCATTGTGACTCAAACTACTTCACAAAAACTCTTCTCTGCGCCAATATAACCTTATTAAACCTAAATCCTCCCTGTGCGCTAATCCTCTGGCCCGTGTCTCCTTTTCGGTCTCTGTCACAGTTCATACAGCAATAGTTGGCTGGTGAAATAAAGCAAGTACCTGATCAACCTTGAGTCTCTGGATCTGGTCCCATACCTCCCTCCACTTTGGTCTGGCTCTGATCCTCTCATTGTTCAACATACACCATTTTGGTAAAGCTATGCCTTCTTTTGTTCTTTTCTTTTCTAAACAGTCCGAACAGTTAAATAATAGAGAAAACCACAAGATACAAGACAGAATAGAGAGGACACAGAGTTCTCTCAATATACACATTTCCAAGGACTTCAAGCTTTGACAAATGCATGCTTCAAAAACAGTAACAAGATTACAGAACACTGTTAGTAATCCCACCATGTTTTATACCATACTTCTACAATAAAAATCTGTCAACCAGGTCACACCCAAGTTCCATACAACTGAAAGATAAGCAGAAGAAACAGAGAAAGAAAAATGGAAATTAACATTCAAATTCATTTAACTGAGAATTGCTTTTGCACTTCATTTTTAATGGTATTTAAGCAACTAGGTATATCACTGGATAGATGGCTCAGTAGAATAAGTGCTTGCCTGACAAGTGCAAGGGCCTGAGTTCAATCCTTGGTTCTGCAAAAAAGAAACTAGGTATATCAATTGCTCTCCATCAAAAAAGCTTAAAAACCACTTCGAAAGACCTTCATGATAAACTCATTTAGTCCCCAAATGTTAATAGCCAGTTCTAATTCAAAAGGTATTCTGAAGAGATAGATTTTTGTGATAAACACTCAGGAACTCAAAGGAGGTTGCCTGGGCACAGGGGCACAAGGTGGCCAGCAGATGAGGAGGGAGACGTACTTTTCACTGCATATTCTTTTTTACTTTTTAAATTTTGCACCATGTTTATGTACTTAGCAAAATACAATTTGTAACTGAGCATAATCAAAAGAACATCCTAAACAACAACAACAACAAAAGTCCTTAGGTCTAACTTCAGTATAGCAATCCCATTATCTGGGAACTCTCTTCTTTGGCTCAGTAGGAAAGTGAAGGGCCTGCACAGTGAGTATAGCCTGATGTAACTGCAACTTAGCAATGCTTGCTGACTAACTCAATCACAATGATCACAAGATGCCTGAGCAATACCAGAGATACAAGGCAAAGCCAGTTAAAAGGTGTCCCTTGTTGTACTTAGGGGACTGGTGCCATAGCCTGTGCAGACACCAAAAATCCCCACATGCTCAAGTCATTTCCTGTTCACTGCAGGTCATTTCTAGATTACTTAATACTTACTACAATGCAAATGCTATGTAAATACTGGTTATACTGTATTGTTTAGGCCTACAGACAAGAAAAAAGTCTGCACATGTTCAGTAGAGATCCAACTTTTTTGCTTGAATATTTTTTCCCCACACTCTGTTGGACCTGTGGATATGGAGCCAGCAGATACACAAGGCTGGCTGTACATCTGTAGTTAGGCAAGTTGCTAAATACCAATGGAATAAATATGAAATGACATGCTAAAAATGTGTCAAGAGTTGAAAACAATGGTAGTCTTATCTTTAAGAAGTATTGCTTTTGTTATTTTAATAATTTTTATTAAATTAAAATTATGCAATTTACCTTCAGCCTATGAAGTTCACAATTCTAAGAATTTATGAAGTTAGTATTTTGTTAAATTTTATGTTAGATAGACTACATTCATAGCTTTCCAAATATGGCATAAGGGAGCCTGATATTCTCCATTACCATTTCTGGTGGTCACCAAATGTTCTTAATTTTTTTTCAAAGATCTCTTTTTAAGAAAAAGTAAAATCAGACAAAGCAAATGGAGCTCATTATATAACTTTTTTTCATATCTAAAAACAGCTTCTTGCACTGCAGTTTACTGCAGCTATACCTGAGTAGCTTCACTACTATTCACAGCTCCCTTAATTTGACAATACTTATAGAATTCTTTGTACAGTATAAACTTGTGTAAAATTTCTTTCATATTAAGATTTTCAAAGATTATGCACACTTAACATGCTTCTTAAATTTTTCTATTTTAAAAATCTACTTATTAATAAGCAGTTCTGGCTGGTTTGAAGCCTTCATTCTGCCACAGGTATCGTTTTTGTGGAACTGTGAAACAGAATTTGGCAAGAGAGTGGCTTCCCCTGAATAGAGTATGCTGGACTCCACTTGGAAGTACTACTCATCAGCTGCTGCCTTTACAAAGGTCCTATAATAGAAAAATTCCACGTAACTTGATACCATAACAAACAGTGAGTCTTTGAATTCTGCATGGGGAGCTGGGATTTGGATTTCCCGCCCTGATTGTCCAAGAAATAATAGTAAAAGCAGAAATGATTACCCTAAAAGTAACTGTCACAGAAGGGAGACATTATTGAGTGGATAGCAGCCACCACAGACCAGCAATCCAACCTCTGAAGAGGCTGCTCTTGTGCAGAGGAAGACTTTGGTCTATAAGTCTCCAGAAACAACTAAGAACATCAAAATCCTACATTTGGTTTCCATTCACATACACTTCTCTCTGGAATGACTGGTGTAGCCTTGAATAGTCAGATGCAAGCTCTTTTCAGTTCTTTCTTTTTTAGGCATGCATACACATTTATTTATTTAGTAAATATATAAATGAATACATATACACATACATATAGATATTTTAACTTCTTTTAATAATTAAAATCTTCAATTTTACATATTTCAAAATAAAAGATTGTGCTGCTTCAATAGAAAAGTTGAGACATGGAAAATGTATTCAACTATTCTTTATATACCTCCTTTTTATTATACTTTTCTGCTGAATGGTTAAGACCAATAAAAAGTAAGACCTATATAACAAAAAATGTAACCTTTCTATCAGATAAGGTCAGTCAGGTACCCTCAGGGTTAATCCTGTAACCGGGTACTCCACTTTGTAGATCCTTTGTCAGTGTCAGCCATGTGAGTGAGTCACGGCCATTTCTTAACCAGTTTGCTCTCTGTGGAAGCCTGACAGAATGTTTTCTCTCTTAGGCACACTATACATCATCAATCACATTCCTCTGTGGCCCCATAATCTCCTTGATCAGAAATTTTCGGGCACAACTGAGTTACATGATGTTACAGTACAGGCTCTCCTATGTCCTGAGTCTTCACTGACCTTGAAAGTCTAGGGCCAAAACGTTGGCTGACCTTACAACCTTTCCTTTTCTCCAATTTTTCAACTGCTAACTTAGTTGGCTAACCCTCCAAAAGAGTAGCTTATTATTAACCTGCAACATATGTAGTTTGGTTTACCCATACTTTTTGTCTAAATATCAGACATTGTAGGCATAACATGGAACACATATTTTCTATCAAGTATTGAGATATTAAACTCTAAGTCCTTACAGAATATGAAGAAAAAAATTTAAAAAATAGGAATTAACATTTACATATAGTTACATAGATATTTAGAAATCTTTCCATATATAGCATTGTAGCAGGACTGTCCTGTGACTTTTTTTGTCTTATTTTTCATTTATTACCCTTTAAAAAAATTTATTTGAAAGACAATATAGTAATAGTATGTCATGGCAAGAAGTACGTTTTTAGAAGACCAGAATGACAGGCATTCCAAGCATGACCCTTCTATTACACTTTGCTAAATTCAGTGCAGTTGCTCGCTTCATAGGTATCAGCATATATAGTTAGGACTGAGAATCCTACCACTTAACTGCTAGTTTCAGCAACCTGCTGATGTTTCTCATCATGTCTTACCCATCTAGTGCATATTAATTAATGGTGTTGTCCCTGTGATGTTTCTCATCTTTTCTCCTTGCCCTCTCCTCATTGTCCAATCCTCAAGTTCTTGCTTTCCTTTTAGTTGTGTTATACCTTTCTATTTGTAATTCTCCTTTTGAGCTATACTAGGGATACCATACAGTATTTGCACATGTGGGTCTGGTTTATTTTGCTTATAAGTATATCTTCAAGTAGCATCCACTTAAGTATGAAGGCTTCAAGTTTATCATTCTTTATAGCTGAGTAATACTCCATTGTATAAAAATACCACATCTTTTTCGGGTTTTTTTTTTTTTTTTTTTTTTTTTTTTTTTTTTTTTTTTTTTTTTTTTTTTTTTTTTTTTTTTTTTTTTTTTTTTTTTTT
>PVKA01016372.1:0-26217 GCA_004027165.1 Ctenomys sociabilis | reverse complement strand
TGCTATTACAAACTGTGCTGCAAATATATATATCACAAACATATATCTCTACGATATTAAGTTTTCAGTTCCTCTGGGAAAATTCCCAGTAGTGGGATAGCTGGCTTCAATGGGATTTCCAGTCCTAGTTTTCTAAGTATTTCCATAATGATTGTACCAGTCTACATTCCCACCAGAAGTGGAGAAGGGTTCCTTTTTCCCCACAACCTCTCCAATATTTGTTGTTGGTTGATTTTTTTATGATAGCCATTCTTTTTGGGGTGTCTTCAGTTCTTTAAAACTCTTCTTCACTAAATTAACACGTGTGTGTCACTGTTCTTTGTACAGAGGAAGGAGAAAAGGAAAACAAGAGCAAGGAAAAAAAAAAAAAGAAAGACAACATTATAAATTAAAGTTTGCTTCAGATAAAATGTGTATTTGGTGCTATTCCTCCCTACAGTTGGTGCTTCAGAGAGAAATGAGCAAGAAACAGACAAGAATTCCTGCTTCCTGCTGCAAAGCATCCTGCACTTTATGGTCAACTAACTTCAAAAGGAAAGGAGCTATGAAAACATGGAAGCAGAAGAGAAATCAGAGTCCTTCCCTTTTTCTTTTTAGATGCTATAACATTAACACCTCATATTTAAAACAATCCACTTCTACTGTATATTTTAGCGAATTATCAAAAATTGATTCCTTGATCTTGTACTATTAGAGAGGAAATGCTTACCTACGGACTAGGTTCTAACATCAGCACACAAGATAATGCATGAAAATACTCCAAAATACTACTGAATGTTCCTCAGCAAAACATTTGCTGGAAACAAGCATACTTCTCACTAAATGGAACAGTGGATAATCCAACAAAGCAGTAGGGATTTGGGCCAGGTTGTACAAAAACAATGTGTGTCTTTACGTGCAAGAATTGCTTTTAGGTACTCACCCTTATAAAAGGCAGGTAAAAAGTGGGCCCAAACAAGGAATTTTAGGTTTGCAATTTCTCAAGAATGAACTCAAGATGACCTGAACCTTGTAAATGGTTGTCCTCCCCCTTTCTTTCTCTCTCCTTCTGAATCTTGGATTTGGAGAGTGAGAATACTGGCTTTCAAGGATTTATGCAATGGGTGGAAAGACTACAGAATGCTAGAGCAGACTGCAGAGTAACTGCCCTGGTAGAGCCACACAACACTGATGACATACCAAATTTCCACAAGGTTCTATGAAAATTATATTTCCTGCTTCAATATGAAAGAAATCTAACACAGGTAAGTGATCCAAGAGACAACTCAAGTAAAATTAAGGCAGATCTTTTCAGTAAGTAAACATGTCTCTGCTTCTACAATATTTTAAATTATACCCATAAATATAGCATATAAACACTACCAATTAAAAATTCTGTAATAAACATCATACTCTGTAGGAATATTTTTCAAAAGTAAGGGAAAGGATAATGATGGGAAAGGAACCAAATACATGTAAGCATCTGGGTTTCAGGAAGATCTGATCATGTCAGTATTTATCTAAAAACTGATGAGAAATTAGTAACAATAATTTTCAGCTCATTTCTAGATTCTTTCTGTGATACATCCAAAAAGAATTATTTAAAATCTGCCCATGTTTGCTTTTAAGGAATTTTTTAAAACACTTACCATAATTAAAGGATCCTTAAAATACAAGATTATTTACTTAGCACCAGAGACTATTTCACATACTCACAGATTGTTTGCTAAGAAAATAAAATGATTCTCTCCAAAAAGCTCTCACAACCTTTTCTATTCTGTGTTCTAAGACTTTCAGTCATGGAAGAAAAAGGTAAAAAGATCATTGTAGTCCTGGAATCAATTATTTCACAAGATTATATCACAATAACCTCTTTAGTCTAACATAATCAGTATTCTATATTTACTGCCTGCACAAAACCATAATTACTCCTTGATTTGATCAAAATTACTCCAGACTTGAGCAATTCAGCCAGTCATCCAGTCTTCAGGGCAATTAGTCAAATCAACATCTATCAAAATGACTAATAAGTATCTGACTCATGGATTAGACTCTACAACACCACAGCAATTCACAGATTCAATTCCAAAACCTCAGTTCATCTTGTTTAACCCACAGACTACACCTCATAATTTAATTTACACTCTACACCATTGAGTTTTTCTTCCTATCAAGGTAAAAGAGGAAAGTAATAACAAAAACCAAAGTCCAGAATTCAGTTAAATCAGCCCTTTTTCAAAAACATGAGGATGGGGGTGTTCGTTATGGTATGAGGGGTAGTACTCGAGAAAAAAGAAAAATGAATCCTCACCAATCAAACCATTTCTTGGTATCTCACATTCCATTAAAGGCTACAATTCTGTTGATCTGATGCCAAACGCCTCTAAAATGTTCTCAGAGTATGTTTTGTGAAAGAACAAGAAAAGCAACACATTTAAAGGCTGAAGAAAAATTTCTTCCATTTACTGAGGTTAGTGAAACGTCCATCATACCAAGAAGCAAATACCTTGCAGAATAAAAGATCAGAGGAACTATATAAGTAGAAGATCAAAGAGCCAGTTCCATTCAGGGAATCAAACAAGTAACTGAACAAATCCCCTTGTGATTTCTCTACTAAATCTAGTTTATGTGATTGAGAGTAGAATCACAAAACAGAATATGTTATACAAACAAAAACATTTTTAAAAAATAACTAATTCTACCTTGGCTTACTCTTTCTGCAGAAACAATCATGTCAAACTCATTAACCACACAGTGTAATGAAAGTTTTAAAACAAGAAAAAAGTTCTAATTAGCTCCATACTAACTACAACTAAGCATACAAAATTATCTAGTCTGCATAAAAGCACAGCCAGTAGTGACTATGGATAACATACTCAGTAAATGCTTGTGAAAAGTGTCACAGGGAACTGGATGCATTTCACCAGCACCCTCATATCTACCTGCACCTATTTGGGCTAAGGAAAGCACTCTGTCCAGCCCTGTCGCATGTATACTTTGGAAAAGTTGTCATTAAGAGTTGAAGGGGTTGTTTTTACTATTTTCTACAGAGAAAATATTTACCAATTTATGTGTCACACAGCTTAATGGACTAAAATTACAACCTATTTTTTATGTCGGGGCTATCTGTGCAGTGGTTTCTCTACAGTTGTACATATAAGTTTTTACTGTAAAATGAGTTAATGTATAAAATACCACTCTATGCCATAATAAAGATGTGCTTTAAAAAAAAAAAAGAGTTGAAGGGGACAAAATTCAAAGCAGAAATAGAACAAGCTCAGTATAATTTTAGTAAAAAATTTCTCCATTGCAATATCAAAAACAGATAATGTCTGGGCATGGTGGTACATACATATTATCACAACTACTCAAAAGGCTGATGCAGGACTGGGGAGATAGCTTAGCAGTCTAAGCATTTGCATGGCAAGTGCAAGGACCTGGGTTTGATCCCTGGTATCACATGCCATGCAAGTCCTGGAACCCTGGGCACACTCTGCCAGCCCTGAAACGGCATGGTAGCACATGCCTACCAGTACTGGAGAGGCTGAGACAGGAGGATCACTATGAGTTTGAGCTGTGTAGTGAGGACCATGCACCAAATAAATAAATATTATTAATAATTTTTTTTTAAAAGCTGATGCAGAAGGATCATAAATTCAAGTCCAGCATGGACAAATTGCTTAGATTATCTCAAAATACTAAATAAAAGGTCTGCTGGTGTAGCTCAGTGGCAGAATGCTTGCCTGGTAAACATAAGACCCAAAGTTCAATCTCCAATACCCATTCCCAAAAAGCTGAACTAAGTGCCTAACTTTACCTGTTTATTAATGTGTTTTGTTTCTAAATTTCGTACTTTAACTATATCACCCAACAACATGCAGGTTTTAAAGTACCTGAGTTGTTTTTGAGAATAGGGATCACAATCTTTTACTATTCAACAGGTAATTAACCCAAGTGCCTAAGATGTGCAGGGTAGAACATGTGAATAAACTCAGCTTCACTGTAGGAAGGTAATAGCAATGGCCACCAGAAGAAAGGGAGGGCTGCAGATGATGGAGCCCTTGCTCTGCACCAGGTTCCGTGCTACACTGCATGTTCACAGCCACCAACAAAGAGAGCAACTGGCACTGTCAACTTCTAGATGAAGAAACCAAAGTTTAGATAAAACAATGGCAATAGAGCAAAGAAGTAAGAATCAGAAGCACAGAAAGGATGAATGGGCAGAAGGAGACAATCTGCAGCCACAATGAGGAAAAAGGGAGCAAGAAAGCCTTACCAAGAACAGCTCCTTCATCAATACCATGTCTGGAGAAGTATATATCTGAGGATGACACAAGTAAGCAACTCACCTAAGCAAATGAGAATGTGTTGGTGAAAACACAAGCTCCTACAGCCCAGCTCCAAATGAAATATTTTTCTGCTTGTTTTCTGGCTGGCTTGCTAGCTAGAAGTATTGTAGAATCTGTGCCTATTACAAATCCAACTTTTTTTTTTTTCTTTTGTATTTTAGAGAAGGGTCCACAGGATGTTCAGGGTCTCACTATTAGATTGGACTCATTAGTGATCCACTTGTTTACAGCCTCCCAAGTGCTGGGATTGCAGGCATGCACCATCGCATCCAGTCTCAATTGCTGTCTTAAGTGTGCCCCTGGGGTGGGGCCTACACGGCAGGTGGAGGATTGAATCCTTAGGGCCTTGCCTGCTTACAGGCACTTTAATCTGCTGAGCTATTTGGCCAGACCCTTTTCTGTTGCTGTTGTTGTTGTATTTTAGGACAGGGTCTACAGGGTCTACAGAGTCTCACTGTGTAGATTGGACTTGTAGTGAGTTGTTTCAGCCTCCCATGTGCTGGGATTACAGGTGTGTAGCACCAAGCCCATCTCAATTACCATATCAGCATGCCCCAAGGGCAGGGCTGGCAGGGCTGGCAGGTCAGGTAGGGCAGGCCCAGGGATTGAACTGGTCCCTGCATCGGCCTAACCATGCACTTTAATCTGCTAAGCTATTTAGCTGTCCTTTACAAATCCAACTTTTAAAGAGATTTTAAAAATTGAGAATAGAAAAATGATGACTTGGGCCAGCCAAATAGCTCAGCAGGTTAAAGCACCTGCAAGCAAGTGCAGGAGCCTGCATGCCAGCTCTGCCCCTGGGGCACGATGATATAGCAATTGACACTGGAGGTGGTGGCACAGGACTGTAATCCCAGCTCTTGGGAGGCTATAAACAGGCAGATCACTACTAGTGTAATCTAGTAGTGAGACCCTGAGCATCTTGTAGAACCTTCCCTAAAAATACAACCAAAAAAAAAAAAAAAAAAAAAGGAAGAAGAAAAATTATGGCTTGAAGAAGCTGAAAAACTATCCAACTAGGCACTGCTATCATAACAAGATATTACTCAGTCATGAATACTTGGGGATTTTTAACAACTACTGATGCTAGATTTGTTGGTGAGTTGTTTTTTGTTTTGTTTTGTTTTGTTTTTGTTTAAACAGAATCTAGCTATACAAATGAAGACTAACTGAGCCAAGCACGGTGGCACAGACCTGTAATTACATTTGGGAGGTTGAGGCATTAGAATCCCAAATTTAAGCCCAACCTGGGAAACAGAGCAAGACCCTGTCCCAAGATTTTAAAATTTTAAAAGAGGTACAATTATAGCCTAATGCAAAGGCCCTGGGTTCAATCCCTAGTACAAGAACAAGAAAGCGTCAGTAGTTCAGGATTAGTAGTTCAAATAAATGTATTAAACAAAATTAATTATCCTGCCAGCAAAAATGAAAAAATAAAACTAAACACAAACCATTTAATATATCCCAATTCATCACTTCCTTCTAGGAGAGGTGACAAAAAGTAGGGGTGAATTTATGGCACGCCAACTGCAGTGTCTGTGTCACCAGAAGCTCACCATCACTAGGATATACTAACATCTATTGAGAGACCTAGTGCCCAAATGTTGATTCAGACATTTTTCTGTTTTTTTTTAAACTATATATGCTTTTCTATAATTATCTATACAACATAAAAAATATGTACTCCCTTAAATACAATTTTATGTTTCTAATCATTAATCCTCACATTGAATTCTTCCTGTGCATCAGATTCCAGAATCTTGTTCTCATAAAATTTCTGTAAACCATTTTCATCTTCACCCTGTAACATAGTCCTGGACTGTTTTTCATATAATTATAATACAAAACATATTCCTGTATGTGTGCTTTATGGATCTATGACTTAGCAAGTTTTGGAATTTAATACTAGAATAAATTACGTCATGAACTGGGTAAATTGTATATGGAAGGTGGATCTATTTCTACAGGGCAATGTACCAAACCTTCAACATAAACACACACACACATACTTAACAGATTACATCCTGTATAACTCCCTGTCTACCTAAGACACAGTGATCATACCTAATGACCATCTTTCCACCTTCCCCTCACCTTTTACTGCATTTCAAGAGTTAAAAAACAATTGTGCCCCTGGCCCCCAGGTCTGACAGAGAGATTCTCCCAGCTGTGCAGAGTACTGCAGGCTACGAGCCTTTTCCAGAACGTCCCTCTAATGATGAAAGCTACACTGCCCTAGATTCTGCCTGGCCCTGCCTGTAACCCACACCCATGACCAAGGTATGTGTGACAACTCTCATTCCAACTCAGGGGCACTCCAAGAAGCCATCCAAGCTCCCTCGAGGACTCTCAGCCAGACCTCAGGAGAGACTTCCTGGAACCCGTCACTGCCATTCCATTCTCTCCACCTTGGAGAGCAGCCCTTATAACCAGCTTGTCTATACAAATACCCATCACAGAACCTGCATGCCAGTGTGCCACGCAACACACACTACCCTATCAGTCAACTAAGACACATAACCAAGGTTATTAAATATACTTTAAAACATTTATAAAAATTATTCTTTTAAGTAGTACAAGCCTTTGACCAGGGAAAAATGACTACCTTTCCCTGGCAAAGCAAAAAAAGGTTGCTTCAATATGTTCAAGGGTTCTTCAATACATTCAATCAATGTTTTCTAATATTCGGTCTTTATAATTCTGATTATCAGACCCATCTTAAGAATTAACAGTGTCTTTTTATGTTATATAACATAAGCCTCTATGTACTTACATTACCATTTGAAAAATATTTATGCTTTGTATTATGCTATTAGGTGATTCGTTCTCATTTTTTAAAAAAGTACTAATGACATAGAAAACAAGGAAAATACCCTCCAAAACTTTTTCAGCCCCTCCCCATGACTTTTCTTCATGGGCTGAGCATGTAGCTTAGCACAAATATACTCTAAGTTTGACTCCTAGAATCAAAAATTTAAAAATCCCAAGATTAAATATTCTAATTACAAAAAGTGGTAAGGAAGAAAAGGATTTTTTTTTAATCTCTATTTTATCATATACTTCATCTTCCTTACAAAACAGCTATTCTTCAGATATGGGAAAAAGATGTGTGAACCTTGCTATGTTGCATTTTAAGGAACTATGTTTTTAAGAAACTGGCTCACCAATTAAAAGTCTCTCGGGGGCCAGCCAGATAGCTCAGCAAAATAAAGTGCCTGCTTACACAGGCTCAGGGACAGAAAAAGGTGTCCAATCTGGAGTGTGCTGTGCCAGTCCCAGCCCCAGGGCACACTGAGAGGGCAATTGAGACTGGGTGTGGAAGTGTGTGCCTGTAATCCCAGCACTTGTGAGGCTGAAAACAGGAGGATCAGTATGAGTCTCATCTGTGCAATGAGACCCTGTAGACCCTGTACTAAACACATTAAAAAAAATTACAAAAGTCTCTCAGGTATTTCCAAACCAGTTATTATGGTGCAGTACAAAGAACCCTGGACCAGCATCTAGAATTCCTGATCCCAATGCAGGTACAGATATTGACCTGAGGCATCTCAGTGATAAGATTTTACCAGATTAATAATTAAAGAACTGGTTGGTTGGTCAGGGGGCTCAAACTGAAATCTCACCTCACCCCTTACTAACCATATGACCATGGGCAAGACATTAAACCCCTCTCATATAAAACATATGACGTCTATCTTGTGGGGTGATGAGAGAGATTAAATGTGATAGTGTGCTTGGCAAAGTCCCTATTGCCTTACAAGCTATTAGTAGTATCTGCTATTTTCCCATCTGTGTTTACTAGAACCCAAGAGCTTTGAAAAAAAAGCTCTTGGACACATTAAAAATAATGATTAAAACTCTGTTGATTCATTGCTTTTGCCAGGTTTATGTTCTGGATTTCTATAGAAAATTTAGCTCAAAACAAAAACTGAAAGTCTAAGAAACTCCAAGGCCATTGGATTAGATGATTTTACAGCTTTAAACTGCAGCTGTCAGGCAATCCTTGGCCCGCACCTTTCTCTTGGAGCTGACATTAACATGCTAAAGTAGAGAGGCATGCCATGAGTGCCTCAGAGATGGTCTATATCTTCAGCCTTTTCTGCTACTTCTCACATACGCACAGGATGTAATGATGGCCCACAGCCCTCAATGCCAACTATGTAGGGGACAAGACAGTGCCAATGAATGGCATCACTGCACAGGACCATGACACTGTTCTCTCCTGGTTTGTGAAAAAAAATAAAATAATAATAATAATCACTTGAATTGGAACAGCCAATTAAAGAAAGAACTGCCACACAGTTTTCAAACCAAGGAATCAGTGACAAGGCACAGGTTGGATATACTACAGCTCATGAAGTGGCAACCAAAGTCACTGTCTTTGTCATTAGAACCTGAGGCCTTGATTACCTCCTGGCTCTGAGGCCTGTCTACTGGGAGAACAAAGTCTAGGTTCTGAAAAGACAGAGAGGTGGGGAAGGAGCTCAATGGGAGAGTATTACTTAGCATGCGTGCCGCCCTAGGATCCACCCCCATCACTGCAAGAGCAAAGAGATGGTATCAAATATTTATTGTTTTTTGAAGGAAAATTGTGCTATCAAACCTGAATATTTTCATGGTCTTTTCTTCATCATGCTGTATATACACATTAATGATCAAGCCAAGTACTCCCTCCCTGCTTTCGCATGGCATTTCAGATCCAATCACAGCAGCCATATTTTTTAGTCCCTGGTAATTAACATTTCTTGTTCCTCCAGTGTTGGCTCACATGTTTCCATAACCAGAAAGCATCCCCAGAACTTGTCGTTTTGCCCAGAAGACTTACAAACTCCACATTTGTATATCATTTTGTTCACAGCTATATATTCAATACCATATATAAAGTTTGTGACACACTAGGCCCTTAGGAAATATTTAAGTGAACTAATGAATAAACATATAAGTAGATAAAAGAAAGTGGAAGATGGCTGTTGTGTCAAAAATTTAAACATAAAAAAATTTAAACATAATTTTACCTATCATATCTATGATGTTTAAACAATAATAATATATTATCAAAAGATGAATGGGGTAATTATTAAACATAGTTATCTTTTAAAAGTCCCTTTTCACCAGATGTGGTGACCCGTGCACACCTGTAGTCCCCACATTCAAGAGGCTGAGGCAGGCCAATCAATCACCATGTGCTCAAGACCAGCCTTAATTATATAGCAAGATCCTGTTTCAGTCAATCAATCAATCAATGTTCCTTTTAATTCCCAGCATTGTGACATACGCTTGCAGTCTGAACACTAAGGATACTGAGTTAGAAAAACTGCAAGTTCAAGGCTGGCCTGAGCCACATAGTGGGATAAAAAAGAAAAGAAAAGGACTGAGCAGATAACACAGTAGACTAAAGCACCTGTGTAGGCAAAGCACAGCAGCCAGAGTTCAACCCCCAGCATGCCATGCCAGGGGCGCATGCCTGTAATCCCTGCAACTGAGACTGGGCATAGTGACACATGCCTATAATCCCAGTGGGAGGTTGAAAACAGAAGAATCACTATGAGTTCAATCTACATAATGAGATCCTGTACTAAATATATATAAAAAAGAAAGAATTCCTTTTCAAAGCTTCTCACCCAAAAACATTAAATAATATTAAAGCATTTGCCTATCTGGCAAAGGCAAGAAGTTTTACAAAGCAGGATTTCTTTTTGGTTATTTTTATTGGAAAGTTTTAATTCATCAAGACAATGAACTAATAACATTTTTGGTTCCCAGTTAACCATAGGTGATAGAGGTAAGTTATTTTGAGACTAGGAAGAATAAGGAGATATTCTGCCTTGGTAATTTTAGTACTATTAGGAATAAAGATGAGATAAGAATTGAACATATGCACAGGGCCTTAATAAAACTATTAAGGCTATTACTAACCTTTCACAGCTTAATCATTACAGTATTTAAAAAAATGAACCATCCAGTCATTGCATTTGCTTTTCTTTCTTTTTTTTTTTTTTTTTTTTTTTTGAGACAGGGTCTCACTGTGCAGTTCAGGCTGGCCTTAAGCTCACTTTGTAGCTCAGGCTGGTCTCGAACTCACAACAATCCTCCTGACTCAGCCTCCCTAGTGCTGGGATTACAGGCATGCGCCACCACGCCCGGCTTGCATTTGCTTTTCATTCCATGTTACTGATAAATAAAACTATTAATATGTACTATGTAGACTTTCCTGAGAAAGCCAATGTTCTTTCTGGAAACGCAAAGCGTAGTAAGGGCTGTGAGCACTTCCACACTTGATAGACACAAGGCTGCATTAAGAGAATGGCTCACAAAACAAGCTCCAGGGACAAGATTAAGCTAGGCTGAGCCCATTTCTATGGACAAGCCCACGACTATACCTTGTCTCAACATCACAGGAGAGAAAGAAACATCTACACATCCAGAGCTGATCACCACCACTCAAACCCATGATTCAAAACACCTATTAGCAAAAGTCATTAAATGACCTCACACAATCTGAAACCTCTGTCTAGAGTATCTCAAAGGACCACACTGTATTTCAAGTTCTCATCTTCACACTCTTTCCCTGTAATCTGAGTTAGCCCTGGCACCTGAGAAGTTCTAAGTGAAAAAGAGGATTTTGTTTTCATTTTTCTTTAATGGTTTATACAGATTAATGGGTTTCGCCATGGCACATTTGTACTTACACATAACACTCTAACCATTTACAACCTTATCCCTCCCTCCCTCCCGTTTTAATGTTCATTAATATATTTCACTTGACTGGCTGATTAGTTAACCAAAATCCTATGGTCATACACTGTACCTCCAAATTTGGCCACTATAAATGAGTCAGATGGAGATGTGGATAGAATAAGGTAAAGAAAGAACAATGATGTATTAATTCATCGAATCTGTATGGTTAAGGTGTCTTGAAACTGTCTGATTGACACTTGTATTTTAATAAAATAAAAATAAATAAATAAATAAAAAAGAACAATGAGACATAGCAAAAAAAAAAAAATCAATGAGTTTGAAAGCTGGAAACCTAAGTCATTGTACTTTATATCAGCCATATGAACTTCAGTAAGTTACTGAACGTCACTTTATCTTCAAACTATGGACTTACAGTGTGAAGTCCTCAGATTGATCCCTAGTACCAAAAGGGAAAGAGTTATAATAAATGATTTTCATAATCTCTAGTTTTTAAATCTTAGAATTCTACATAGCACATCACATCACTGCTGAAAATCAAACACACGAGCGCTCAGGGAGTAATATGTCGTATTAGCCTAGCATGCTTTAGGTTCAATGCTGTTGAAACAATGACCTCTGCCTTATATCACCTATTTCATTAGCAAAAAAGTTTTAATAGCCAACAAGTGCTATGAAGCCAGGTATGGTGGCACATGCCTAAAATGCTAGCACAAGGAGGTTGGAGAGGAGGATCAATGTTCAAGGCTAGTCTGAGCTATATAGCAAGATTCTGATTTAACCAAAAACAAGGGGAGTATGAAATCCTGACATCCCACTACACAGAAAGCAATAAACAGTCTTTTGAAAGCAATGTTTCATATACACCAGAAATCTTTTTAAGGTCACAGCCTCTGACCTCTTTTTAAGGTCACATTTCATTACAGAAAGGTTTAGATTCATTAAGAAAATTGAACTAAACAGTGTGTCCACAACAGACTAAGCAATGAAATTGTTTGCATTCTAAGGCAAGCCTGGTGGCACAAATTTATAAAAGCAGCTATCCCAGAGGCTAAGGGAGAATACCAAGTTCAATTCCAGTTTGGGCAATTTATAAAAATGTTGCCTCAAAATTAAAAAATAAAAAGGGCTAAGCATGTAACTTAGTGCTTCTCATTAGGTTCAAACTCCCAGTACTACAAGGAAAAAAACTGTTTGACTTCTATAATGGTGACTTAAAATAATATTTAATGATACAGGCAAATTCTCAGTCTATACAAATAATAAGATGAACAATAATATACATGACCTTTACTGGAAAGAAAGTGGTATATACCCTATATCATTGTGCATATATGTATAGAATTTATAAATAAGAAAGATGGATAACCTATGAATCAGAGTTAATGCCACATATACTTTTCTGTCTTTTTTGCCATTTCTATATTCCAAATTCTGTATGGAAGCATGTAGTAGTAAGTGATTTTTTCATCTCTGTACAGGACTGAAAAATACCAAAGCCTTACCTCACTCTGCCTATTAAAATATTCAGATCAAGATTAGAAGATGTAGACATGACTACAAACATACTCAGCCACCCTATCTTTGATAAAGGGCCCAAACATGTTTATTGGAAGAAAGAGAGCCTCTTTAATGGTGCTGGAAAAACTGGCTTTCCACATGCTGAAGGCTAAAACTAGACACAAGCCTATCACCATGCACAAAGCCATAGTCAAAATGGATCAAATACTTAAATATTAAAGTAAAAAAACTAAATCTTCTGGAGGAAAATGTAGGTAGAAATCTTAAAGACATATAGGTAGGTAGAGAGATCATAAACAAAAATCAAACTGCATGGGAAATACTTAAAGGATCAACACCTGGGATCTCATCTTTTTGAAAAGTTTCTGCACTTCAAAGCAAACCTCCACCAGAGTAAAAATAAAATGCACAAATTGGGAAAAAATTATAGCTGACTGTCCAACAAAGGCCTTCTATCTAGAACATATAAATATTTTTCTTTTTAAATTAGGCCCCCAAAATTCAAAGGCCCAATCCAAAAAATGGGCATCTGAGATGAACATACTCTTGTCAAAAAGAAATACAAATGGCAAGCAAATATATGAAAGATGTTCAACATCATTGGTCATTCGAGAAATGCAAATTAAAATAACACTGAGATTCTATCTCACTCCAGAAAGAATGGATAATATCAAGAAGTCAGCCAATAACAAGTGCTGAAGAGGCTGTGAACAAAAAAGAACCCTTCTGCACCGTTGGTGAGAGTGCAGACTGGTACAACCACTATGGAAATCTGTGTGGAGATTCCTTCAAAAGCTAAGATTGGAGGTTCCATTCAAGCCAGCTACTGCCTTCTTGGGTATTTTTGCAGAAGAACTGAAAACCTCATACCACAGTGATATTTGTGCACCCATGTTTATAGCAGTAAAATTTGTTATAAGTAAATTCCTGGAAACAATCCAGATGCCCATCAGTTGAAGAATGGATAAAGAATGTTGTATTTTTACACAATGTAATATTATTCATTGTATTCCTATAAAACAGGATAAATTTAAGTCTTTTGTCAATAAATAGATGCCACTAGAGAACACACACACTCTTATGTGAAATAAATCAGACAGGCATGTGCAAACATCATATTGTTTCCTTAGTGTGAGAACCTGAAAGAGAAAAAATGGAATTTGAAGGGTACAATAGATACTGGGAAATGAGAATGAACTTATTCAAAAGGAAAGACTTACTGAGTTGAGGAGAAAGATAGGAGAGGGAGGAGCAGAAAGAGATTTATCTATGTATGTAAGCAGGATGGTTTCAACAACTGTACTGTGTATTTCTGCTGGTCTGTGGAAAACAACAGTTAATTCTTGAACTTGTTTCACCTCCTTTTTCCAAATGTTTGTATTTTTTTCTCTTATTTTCTTATACATTTTTTTTCTTCTTCCAATTTTATATGCACATATCTGGTAATATGAATAACTGGTTGGAAGAACATACTATATATTACAGAAAATACTGTGAAATTCATATTACTTTAAGTAATTTTTTGTTTTAATTCTAATTTTTACTCTCTTTAAAAATATTTTTGAATAAAATATTTAGTTCAGATGGACAGAGAGTGCTAGTATCTGGGGGAGCCAAGGGTAGAGTCCTAGAATAAATGTATTTGACACAGTCTTTATTACATGAGCAGAATCTGGATTTACAGCATAGTGTTTAAGAGCACAGACTCCAGGCCTGAATTTCCTAGTTTCAAATATTAGTCCTGCCACTTTCCCTGCTGTATTAGCAAATCACTCCAATTCTCTGTGCCTCAGTTTTCTTATTCACAAAACAGGATGTTAACAGGCCTTCCTCATAGAGGTCTTATGAGCATGAAATAAATGCACAGAAGGGATGCAGCACAGAACTTGCCTGATGATACATAGTAAGTGCCACATAGGCACTAACATAGTCATTACAAGGGCATTTCAGGCAACATCGTATTTTGCCCTTTTGCCAAATTCCTATTCTGTATCAGGTCATTGCCAAATCATATCTAACAACTTGAGCAAGGAAAGACTATCATACTCAATTTATAGTTGAGAAGTTGTAAGCGGAATGTCAACCAAATGTGACTCTAGCGCCCAAGCTCTTAACCAAGGCACCATCCTTCAGGGAGCACTGAACAACCTTACCTGGGCATGTGTCCTATTCTTAAAAAGTCCTGCCATTGACAGCAAGTGAAGAATTGGATAATGAAAGCCAGGCAAGAGAGGGTTAAGCTCTATTTTATCAGGCAATGGAGGGCTGATAAAAGAATTCTGAGCAAAATAGTTATAGGACAAAGCATCAAGTCTGGCAGAGATAATCATGGGATAAGCTGGTATGAGGCAGTAAAGGTGGATGGAAACAGAGTAGAAGAAAGGAGGGAGGGCAGGGTGAGGGCAGGAAGAATCAGAGAGAGAAAATATGAATCAAATAGGTGTCACGGTGACAGTAAAGAGAACACAGAATAAGGCAAACCAAATACTTTGAAGGAAAAATTAAAGAGATCTTACAAACACCAAATATTGAAGCAAAACAGAGTCTGGGTGGAAAGGCACATAATCTACTGGAGGCTCCAGAAGAAGTGGTTATATCCCTCTCTCTCTCTCTCTCTCTCTCTCTCTCTCTCTATATATATATATATATATATATATATATATATATATAAAATTTATAAAAATTGTATTCTATATAATATAGAATATGGATTATATATGTGTTTTTATATATTATATATATATATACATATACATATATATACATACACATATATATCTATATATATATGGAGGGGGCATCTACAGGGTGTTCAGAGTCTCACTACTAGATCAGACTCATAATGATCTGCCTGTTTATAGCCTCCCAAGAGCTGGGATTACAAGGCATGTGCCACCACACCCAGTCTCAATTGCCATCTCATGGCACACTGGTGGTGGGGCCGGCATGGCAGGCCCGGGGATCAAACAGCTGTCCCCTGCACCTGCTTACAGGCACTTTAATCCATTGGGCTATTTGGCCTGCCCTTTCCTTATATGTTGATTTCTGTCGATTTTGTCAAGTGTTCTGTGTAATTATTTAGTTTTAAACCATCTTTTTAAAACCTAGCCAGTAATAACATAAAACAAAGCCCACGCACCATTGTACTCTGGACAAGCAACACCAGATGGCTGAAAGGTATACAGCATTACATGACAAAAGTGATCAGTAAGGAACCCAGGAGCATAAACATCCACTGCTCAAAGGAAGAGAGTATTTACAAAACCAAGGTAACGGCTAACGCTAAAGGCTAGGCCCACAAAGAATGTCTGATAACATCTTTGGGAACAGAAATGAGCTGATTTACCTCTTGTTTTAAGAAGCAAGAGCCTGCCAACAGACATATGTGATTGATCTAATTAGCTTACTGAGCTGAGGAACCAGTGTGCCAAAATCATAGGTACTCACAGACTACTCCTTCCAGGACAAAGCAATGTCACATAAAAGCCTATCCTTCAACTTCGATGCTCATACTCATTAAAAAGGATGGATGAAACCTGCCGGTACTCAGCATGAAGAGACTTAATGAGAATATTGGATGGTGATGACAGAGATATGGGTTTCTTTTCATGATGGAAAAGAGAAAGGAATGCAAGGGAATGTGAAAATGTATGTGCAATGGCAAAACTCCAATTACCAGCTTGGGCTGGGCACTTTTACTATATTATGCCTGCATTAACATTCTCACTCTCTGCTTAATGCTTTATGAACACAACTCACAATTCCTCTCTGTACTCAGGTTATTAGCTCATATAAGCTTGTTGAGACTGGAAAACTTATGCCTTCATTCAACAAATATTCTTGGACACTTACTATTCATAGGTAATAAAAAGATTAGATGGTCTTTTGTTGCTGATACAAGAGATGGTCTATAAACCAGGTTTTTGTTAGTGGATTGCTTACTAAGAAAAGAATAGCTTAAAAAAAGAAAAGTGGCAACATCAGACTTTATCCAATGATCTGCTGACCCCAATGAGCAGCTGGCTCATTATTCTTAGGAGATATATCTGAAATATTGTTCAGGCAAGACGTTTTGTGTGTCTGTCTGTCTGTCTCTCTCTCTCTCTCTGTCTCTCTCTTAAAGTCAAATTCAATATGGTTTTAAAATTTTTATAAAACTGCCTGAATTGTCTTGCTTACTCAACCTTCCACATCATCATCTTGAGGCAACCTTGATCAGATGGAACCTGCAAAGTCAAGACTCCTTATGGGGTATTTAGTCCAGAGAAATGAAATTTCATTGTAAATCAAAACTCTGTACTGGTGTACCAACACTCACAACAGTTTTATTTTTATAAGATTTAGTGCAGATGTATTTCAACAAGTGGATGATTAAACAAATTGTGGTATATCCATTCCATGGGCTATTACTCAGCAATAAAAATATACTGTTGATAACTGCAACAATTTAGATGAAACTCCAAGGATTGAGTGAAAAATGCTAATCACAAATAAACCACATGATTTCATTTAAACATTTTTATGTGACATAACTTTGGAAATGGAGAAAGGATTAATGGTTGCTAGGGATGATGATGCAGGAAGATGAAAATACTGAAAACAGGAAGAGACAGATACAATTGCCAAAGGGATCCTTACAGGGCTGGAACTGTTCATATCATGAGTATAGTAGTAGATACATAAACCTACACAGGTGACAAACTTTGTAGAACAATGTATGAACACATAAGTTAATATAAAACCAGCGTAAGTCTGTGGACTGTATCACATTGAAACCCTGGTTATACATTATGCTGTAGTCTGATTAAATGTTTCCATTGTGGAAATCTGGACAAAGTAGAGAAGGGATCTCTCTATATTGCTTTCTTACAAGAGCATCTCAATAAAACTTTAACCAAAACACAAAAAGCACCACCTTCTCAAGTGCACAAGCAAAGTCAAACAATGTTTTCTTTTCTTGGGAATAAAAAAATGGCACCTCTTTCCAGCAGACATTTGGCAATACTATCAAAAGTAAACAAATGTACAACTTTAAATCCAACAATTTCACTTTTAGGGTATACTTATTCTAAGTAATAATTTATCATGTGCCAGTGACATAAACATTTATTTCAGCAGTTTTTTTTATAGTTAAAGACTATAAACAATTAAATATGGTGTATTTACCCTAGAAGTTCTATCTAGTCATGAAATAATTTGTGGAGCTAAACCACTGATCTAGAATGATGGAGAAGATTTATATCCAACTATATCCAATAATATTTATTCAGCATCTATTCTGTGCTAGGCATTGTCCTGGCACTGGGAACTCTGACATGCCAAAGAAAGTAAGAACTCCACTCAACAAAATATAGTCTGGTGGACTGTCGTGTATAGCTTAAGTAAAGAAAACAGGTAGGAAGCTACCATCCATATAGCTCTCTGGGTGATCACAAACACAAACATACATATGCACACACACATACACCACACATATATACAAACATACATATCTACATTTAAACTCTAAAACAACATAATCAAAATATCAATAGTGGTTAATTCTAGAAAGTGAGAATGTCTGTGTGCTTTGTTTAACTCTACTAGCCTTGCTTATCTATATATTGTTTCTAAAACAAAGAAATCTCACTAGTTTTAAATTTCATTTCATTATTGAAGGAAAAAAGCTGATAGATAGGAAGTACTTTTTTTCTCAACAATACATGACATTTTGATGACATAATTAATGTTAAGTAACCAATCTGCTAATAGCTGGATATTTAGTTTACTTCTGGGTTTTCAGTGTCACAATACAAAAATACTCTAAATGTTTGATTTTTGTCCTTCAGTCAAAGCCCCAAGAGCAAAACATCAGTTCCCATGGTATGGACCTCTGAAGTCTTCTGATGTAAAAGTGAGCTTCCAAAAAGCTGTACCAGGGCCAGTAAGATAGCTCAGCCGATTAAGTGCCTGGTTAGGCAAGAGCAGGTACCAAGGTTTGATCCCTAGCACCACATGCCACGCTGGCCCTGCCCCCAGGCTCACCTACACAGGGTGTGGTGGTGCACGCCTGTAATCACAGTCCTGGGGAGGGCGAAAACAGAGTCCAACCTGTCTGGTGAGGCCATATACCAAATGTATTTTTTAGAAAGCTGTACCAGAGCTGGGGATATAGCTCAGCAGCCTAAGTGTTTTCCTTGCAAGTGCAAGGTCCCAAGTTTGATCTCTGGTACTGCCAAAAAAAAAAAAAAAAAAAAAAAAAAAAAAAAAAAAAAAAAAAAAAAAAAAAAAAAAAAAAAAAAAAAAAAAAAAAAAAAAAAAAAAAAAAAAAAAAAAAAAAAAAAAAAAAAAAAAAAAAAAAAAAAAAAAAAAAAAAAAAAAAAAAAAAAAAAAAAAAAGGTAAAAAAAAGCTGTACCACTTTGCATATCAGGAATTAATGATCTATTTTCTCTGTGCTCACTAATCCCACAACCAACACTAAGGATTAATTCACTCTTAAGTCTCTAGAATTTTACTTTTGGGAGAAAAAAACATTTTTAACAGCAAATCAAAATACAAAAAATCATTTGGATGTCAGTTAAACCAGAAAATTGAATTTATCAATTTTATTTAAATTGCATGGGGCCAAGGAGATAGCTCAGTAGAATAAGCACTTGCCTGGCAAGTGCAGGGTCCTGAGTTCAATCTCCATTTTTCTCCTGCAAAAAAATTAAATAAATAAATTGCAGAATTTTGTCAGATCCATTAAGAAAAACATAAAAATCACCTCTGTAGGACACTGCATTCAATTCATGATCTTTATTTAACTAATCATTTTGGATTTTTATCTGATGTCTCCAAAGCTTTAACCTACAGAGACCAGACTCCCCACCAAGAACTCCGAGGCTAAGGACAGAGAGGTGGCTTTTCACAGTAACCACCTCCTAAGAAGAACATGACTACAAATGAGACAGTGGGTTCTGTGTCACTGCTATAAGGCACTGAGCTCAGCCCAGATGCCAGGACATATTACAGGGTCCAAAAATATTGTTTATAGTTGGTGTTTATATTATTAACATAACTTTAATACACCATAAAGAAGACTTCAATAGCAGCTATTTTAGTTCTCTTCATTTTACAAAACAGGTTTGCAAAGGTGGGCCGAGAACTCAGATCTCCTCAATGTCAGTCTCATTCCTCTTCTTCTACTGCTGTTTTGTCTGTTGATAGGTTTTTCCACATGCTGACTGGAAGCCAGAGATACCTTTACTCTCACAATTACACTTAATCAGGGTGATCTTCAATTTGAAATTTAAGTCTACATGCTCAAAATACATTTGGTTTATAGACATCTGCCTGTTACATAGTAATTCCCTAAAGTAGATATTTTAAGTCACAGGCTAACAGCAAATGAGCTTATATCTACCTCAGATGATGATGAACGATTGATTGTAAATCTCTTATCTGATACAGGGTTTCTGATTACATTAGACAGAGGGCATGAAGACTAATTAAAAACACTCATACATTCATCACCACTGATTGTGCATAATCCACTGCTGAAGGTGCAAGTGCAGCACCTTCCTAAAATGACAGAGAAAACAGATGAATTTTACCTCAGAACTCCCAGAGGCTATCTGTCTTGTTTTCAGGGTAAAAGGGTTTTCCTAATAAGCTATATCACAAACAGAATGACAGTTAAGAAACCCTGGGCCAAACATTACTATTCTGTCTGACTGGACCAGACCTGATCACATGGCACATGATCAATAAATAATTACAGATAGATTGGTAAACAGGTCTACAGGCATACTTTAGAGATTTTCAAAACTAATTTTTTAGACATCTACATAATTAGAAGTCACAATGTGTGTTCCAGTCAGCTAAGGGAAATATATCCTACATGCCACCACACACAGCCCTCACACTGGCTCCCTCACATCTGTTCCAGCCCTATAGTGGGTGGCTTATACTAAGGTCATCCCACACCTCAGGGCAACAATCATGTGCCAAAACAACACCAAGGATTCAACCCATGTCCCAAGCTGAAAAGAGAAGAGTGAAAGGAGATGAGAGTCACTCTGTGCTCTATTTCAGGAAACTCTGTTCCTTCCCTTTCCACTCTTCCCCTATTTAAAAACCCGTAACTGCCAATCTCCACTCTGACTTGATTTGGGAGTCAAAATTCAGGAGGTAAGGACTAAAAAAGCTGCCCATCATGCTGCCTGAAAGTGCCCAAGTACAGAAGGAGCACACACCTCTCTTTGTCCAGGAGGTCCCTGGGGCACCTCTAAAGTCTGAAATGGGAGCAGCCAGATGAGTGGAAAAACAGGGGGTCCATGGAAACTGCTTTGCAGAAAGCATGTTGGAGAGCTGCCTTAGAACTCCTGGCTTAGGACTCACAATCTGTGCCAGGAGTACAGGTCAGTGACAGAGCACTTGTCTACCATGCACAAGGCCCAGGGTTCAATCCCCAGCACCATTTAAAAAAAAAAAAAAAATCCCACTAAATGAAGATATTTGAGGCTCTACCTTTTGATCCACATTATATATAAAGGATCTGATAGATGCAAAGGGAGTAGATGTTACATAATCTCCATTAATAGCAAGTAAGACAGTTTGGAAATTAATGGTACTCAATACAGTAATTATAAATGTAAGGTGAAAAAGGAAAAAATTAATGAAAAGTGATCCCTGGCTTAACCAAATGACAAAATTAAGAAATGGTATAGCCCAAATAATGGGGAGACTGCTATGCCACACAGTCTATATTCCTTCCACATGAATTACTAATGAACATAATTTAATTTGCTGTTTTACAGCTTTATTATTCATTCTTTAAATATTCCTATTTTGATTTTGTGCAAATTCTTGCATCCTTCTTACTGTACTCCTCTCTTTACAGGCCCAGAAGATCTAGGCTCTGTCCCTACAGACACCAATGTCATTTACACCAAGTTCCAGTCAGTCTCTGTCTGCCGGTCATTCATTCAACAATTCTACTTTGCATCAGGGCCAGCACTAGGCGTGAGGAAAACACCAATGAATAAGTCAAGCGTGACCACATGCCTAGGAAGCTTTACCTATAAAAATGAGGGGCTACATAAAATCAATTGTTCCCTTCAGTTTTCAAATTTTAGGTTTATGATTTTTTTTAATTTTGTTTTGATAATCCTGGAGGTTAAGCTCAGCACCTCCTATATGCTAACCAACCACTCTAGCACGAAATTATACCCCAATCCACTTTTAAGTTTTTAACTTACTCATTTCTTTTGATTCTCAAGGCACTGACTTCTTTTTTCATTTCCATAATTAATTACCTCTGCCACTTTAAAATAGCAAGTGCTACATGAAAATTTTACTTTCTAACAGAGACTTAACCAAACTGGTGCATAATGCATAAAGGACAAAAATGCAAAGGAGGGACTCAACACAAATTAGAATCTCAAAAAGAAAGTATAGCAGTGTTGTTTTAAATAACAAAGAATGTGAGTAAAGGTTATAGAGAGAAAAACAGACAGGAGAGAATGACAGCAAGCACAGCTGGCTCTTTCACCTGAAAAAGGAACCTAATCCCATGACAATCTGGTCCCTGGGTCATTCAATTCTGATTGCTTAATGAAAGTGTGCAAAGCAGCAGACATTATAGTAGAGTGTTCCAAATGTCCCTAATTATGATCATGCAGAGGAAGGCCTTAAAAATCATGCTTTATCCTATTTGGAAGAGTGTCTGGCACATCATTAATTAAAACACCTCAGCTCCCAATTACATTAGAAGCATAATAATTATCTTCATACAAAATTCACTTTATAACACTTAAAATACTTCAATCCCTATGTTGACAACAATATAAACAAAAATACCATACATTAAGGCTCCTGTCCTTCCTCTATAGTGGCAGATCAAAGTTAAGAGCTCCCACCTTTGGGAATAGAAGGTATTAACAGGCCTAAGAAAGAAGTACAATGATTAGGATTATGAATAGAATATTAGCAGAACCTAACTTTTCTTAAATCGTTGCCATGTGTCAATATTCCATGAAGTGCTGTTGTGCATGCCCCAAGCTCAGAGAGTTGGTGTCACCAGTCAGAACAAGCTCCAAAATCTATCCTATTAATCACTACAATACCACTGAAGAGAATGTCAAAAGAAGGGAGGAGGGCAGGGAGGAAAAACAGCTGTTAATTGTAAACATCTCAGCAGAGCACAATTTACAAGATTAAAAACAGCCACAGAAGTTGGAACCACTAGAAAGTTCAAAGAAAACTTACTTTCTCTCTGTCTGTAGGGCTGGTAAAACTTGAACAAAGAAAAATGATGTATTTGTAGTGCAGGAATGATATGTAGGGTGCCTTCCTGAGGAGTGGGAAATTTCTAAACAGTTATTCCACAAACCCCCCATCCCATCCCTCCTCTGCATCCAGTGCCAACCTCCATGTGCTAGAGAACTGCAAGACCCCAAGCAGAACAAGAACCTATACCCAGAATCCATAAAGGGAATGAGTGGTGCTGGCAGGTCCCCCTTCAAGAATGCTCAATCCAGTGTTTCTTCACTCAGAGGAATTCTTCCCAGTTTGAGAACTTGCCCTGTCTAACCCCTAAATCACTCATACCATATAGTGAGAATGGTACTAACTACAAAGCATTGAGTTTTAAGTATTTCTTCTTAATAAGTGAAAACTTTTAGTCTTTCTTAAGTCTTTTCTTAAAGGCTTTGTGAAGCTATCCTGGTTATCAGGCACCAAGAAAAATAGGTCTGAAATCGTATAGGATAGTCCAAGACTAAGGGCCAGCATTACTCATAATGTGTCAACATGGCTCTGTCTGTGTCCAGTTATTTTTAAAGAACTCAAAATTTAAAAGCATGTCATAGAGGCTGAGGATCTAGCTCTGTGGTAGAATGCTTGTCTTGCAAGCTGAAAGCCCTGGGTACAGTCCTCAGCCTCAAAGAAATAAAAAATAAAATAAAATAAAATACAGCATGTCATGACCTTATGGAGTCAAATAAATCTGGCTTTACATCCCAGCTCTAGGGCTGGTGAGGTAGCTCAGTGGGCTAAGCATGAGGGGTTGGATCCCTGGCTCCACATGCCACACAAGCCCTGCCTCCAAGCATGCTGAGCCAGACACCAAGACCAGGCATAGTGATGCATGCCTGTAATCCCAGCACTGGGGAGGCTAAAAACAGGAGGATCACTATGAGTCAAAGCTGCAAAGTGAGTCCCTATACCAAATACATAAAATATAAAAATAAAAATCCCAGCCCTACAGGCAGAGAGAGGAGAAAGGGAGAGAAGGGAGATGAGAAAAGGAATCAAGATGTGTTATGTACATGTACAACTTCCCACAAGTTAGTACATATAAACATGTACTAATAAACTACAATAATAAAAATAAGTAAATCCCAGCTCTGCTACTTACCAAATCTACAGCATTAAGTGAAGTACTTCACCTTCTCTGGATCCAATTTTCTCTTTCAATATAGGGAAAATAACCTTTTTCTTACTGGCATCTTGTGGGCAAGAGATTGGTGCATTCTTGCCCATGACCCATTCTAAGGGAAATTGATAATATTCTCAGATACTGCCTTGGAGCAGCCTGAGATGACCATTTGCTGTTCTAAAGTGCCAAAAACACACGTGACCCTCTAAACCTTCTGGTCATATGAACAGAACCTGACGGAGTCAAAAGTGGTATCCTGATCTAAAAACAACTAATCCCTAGGTTGGCTGTCACCCTATGGTATGCTTGATCATCAGAGAAAAGATCCATTTCCTTGGCTGTTCGATTTCTCTCCAGCTGGCAGCAGGGAGTGAAGCAGACAGGCTAGGACAGAACAGTAGCTTGAAGAAGGGCTGGGTTACAGTGAGGGCAGCTGCACACTGACTGCCGCAGCTCTGAGAACTGGTAGAGATCCAAACCTCTTTGATTCCAGCCTCTGGGTGTCCATTTCCCCTCAGCCCCTGCCCTTCCTGAAACCCGCCTGTTCTCTTTTCCTAGGATCTAACAATAAGTTTCCTGCTACCAGAGGTCATCAGAGGCTATCTCTGTTTTTTGCTGCCAGGAACAAGGAAGCTGGGAAAGGCATCCACCTGAGACACAGGCCTTGGGGGCAGAGATTCATTCATCAGGCATTTCTGGACCTCACTGACTGGGCTGGGAGGGAGGGATGGTCTAATATACCTCACTGAAATAGGTTTGTGGTGTCTCACAAAGGTGCAGTACACCAATGGAAACAAATGAAGTGGGGGGTAGAGGACAAAGGTGAGCAAGACACCCAGGTAGAAGTAAATGCTATCAAGAAACTATGAAAAGCAATGCCAAAGCCAGAAGCTCTGTAGCCTTTGCTACACTAATAACTTCCTTTAAGTATAACAAACAAACAAAAATTACTCCAAAACTTAAGATTGAAACAAAGCCAAATATTGCTGGTTTTCTCTTTGACATAAATTGATTAAGCAAACAAAATCCAAACCAACCACAACCAAATCTAAAAGCAAAATTCCCTCTGCTCCTTAGCTAAATATAAAACTCTGAACATGATAGTGAAAATAACAAATGACATCAATCCTGCAGAAGCCATGACCTAAAGCCTGGCCCCAAACCTACCGCATTGGCCTGGACTTCAATCCCACGCCAGCTTCTCTGCAGCTGTGCTGAGGTTCTTTCCCATCTATCATTTGTTTTACTAGCTGTCTCAACTGAAAGCCAATTTGTTCCACCTTGCATCTTCTGATTTAAAATGTATATTCTATACTTTGACAGGATAGTGGGTTTCAGCTATCCACTTGATGCACACTTCACAGTTGCCTGCTTCAGAGCCCCTCTCAAATCTACACAGAACACAGAAAATTTGTTTACTATGTGTTTAAAAGCAGCAGCAGAAAAACACTTCTGCATAAATCAAGACTTGCAGGACACAGTGTTACTCTAGCAGGCACTAACATAATTTATCCAGATTTATTTTTCATCAGACTACTACTGAACTAGACTTGAAATCTGTTGTTTCATTAGCTTTTCCATTGGCTAATAAAAGAACAGGCTCAAAAGCACTGCTGTACTGACAAAGCATTCAGTTCCTACAAAGGTGAGGAAGCAGAAAAACTCAGATCCAAAGCCACAGGCCCAGGTCTATTCAATATGTTATGAGAAATAACTGAGATAACACTTGGGCTTCATGTGGAGCTACAGGGTTTTCATTCAATTCTCTCACTGTACAAGATTCAATACCTCTCTGGCACAGAGTGGCAATAGCTCAAGATGATAAGCACTGAATCACAACAAACTTCATTGAGTAGTTTTTTGCAGCCTATAAATAAAATCAGATTCTTTGAAGCTAGTAAACTTCAGAGGTCTGAACATCTCAAGGTTATTCATTTCTTTTTTTTTTTATACATTATTTTATAATATTTATGTAAAAAGTCAAATGCAGAGTGCAAGAAATCTGTTCACACATTAGAGACCCAAAGAATCCAGGTGAAAGCCTGGATCCCATGGCAATGTCTTGCATGAATCCAGCTTAAGACCTAGAGTCCATGACAATGACCTCCAGAAGTCCAGCTAGAGGCCTAGTGCTATAACAATGTCTCATACAAGTCTGTATCAAGGATCTGCACTGCGAAGGCCCCAAAGTCAGTGGTGGAAGCTAGAAAAGTCTGTGCTGGTGGGTTGGGTGATCTGCAGTGGCGCAAGGAAGAAACATTCAAAACAAC
>PVKA01016371.1:0-40680 GCA_004027165.1 Ctenomys sociabilis | reverse complement strand
TTTTTTTTTTATGTCTTTTTGGGACAGGGTCTCACTATGCAGTTCAGGCTGGCCTTAAGCTCACTTTGTAGCTCTGGCTGGTCTCGAACTCACAACAATCCTCCTGCCTCAGCCTCCCGAGTGCTGGGATTACAGGCATGCGCCACCACGCCTGGCTTTGGCTAATTTTAAATACTTCTAGAATTCATGATATACATCCACTGAAGAAAATGCACTTTGAGATGGCCACCATGTTTTAATGAGCTATGTTATGTCACACAATGATGTTCTTATGCTACATGATGAGTCAAAGATGATTATGGATACTCATTCTGTTGGCACAGTGCTTGTATCTTCAGGGGATTTCTTACACGCTGTTTCATCTGGAAGCACTGGACTTCATCAGGGCATGATATATTAGATTCACAAAAACACAGTCTGATATTTGTATCCAGAACATGAAACTTGACGTTTTGAGCAAATCCTTTGTTTGAAATACTGCTGTAACTGTGCATCCTACCAACACAGGAATTCAGATAAATTCTCTTATAAGATACTGATCATAATCCAAAAAATGTCAGGAATGTTTTCCAGGGAATGTTCTACATTTGGAACTTGATTTCTAGCAGAGAGTTGCCATCTCGACAAGACTTGATCAGCATATGATGAAAGTGCCCATCTAGGGATGATTTTACACACCTTGTGATTCAAAGAAATTTTCCCAGATTATTCATACTTGTGTATATTCTTCCTAGATGAATCCCCAAAGGACACAAGAAACTACAGAGAGTTCTTCAGCCTCATATCTTTGTGTCACTTCACTGAGTTATTGGCACAGTGATTAAGAGGAAGTTTCAGTCATCCACACTTGGCTATATGCGCAAGTGACTGCAAACCACATAAATATGCCCCACTAAGACAAACTAAATATCTCTCCAATTTTCCATGCATTTGACAGGTGCTGCAAAATTTCACAACCATGATAAAGTTGTCTGGCCTAAATGAAATGCAAAGAGGAAACACAGCACTTGCCTGATTATGGTTAAAACACCACTTTGCAAGCCAGGTGTTATGGGTTGTGTCTCGCTATCCCTCCAAAGCCTGATGCAGTCATGGGGGGACTTCTAGAGTTTGTGATTATGTCATGATCCACTGAGATTATGGGTGTGGGTGCTGCTGGGATTGTGGGTGTGAGTACTACACCCAGCCTGGGGCGGACAGCCTGAATGCAGCATGGGGGAGGCAGCCTTGCTCTCTGTTTCCGTTGTTGCCACTACTCCTCCCTCTTGCTCTTGCCGTTTGCTGTTTTCCACTGCCATGAGCCAGTCTGCCTTGGAGCCAGCTGTGTATGGAAATGAAATCTCCACAAACTGTGAGCTAAATAAACCTTTCCTTCATTCATTTTAGGTATCAGGTATTTGTCCCAGCAACAAGAGAACAGTAACTGAGACACCAGGCATAAATGCACACTTGTAATCCCAGCTACTTGGGAGGCTGAGACAGGAGGATTGCAAATTCAAGCTCTGCTTGGAGAATTTCATGAAACTCTGTCTCATAACAGAAAATAAAATGACTGGGATATAGACCATTGTAGAGACATTAGATTCAATCCCTAGAACTGCAGAAACAAACAAATGAAAACACTTTGCAAATTTTGCAAAAACATGCATGTGAACATAAAGCTGGAAGCCCTACTGTGCCCCTGAAATGGCCTTGCAATTGAGAGCCTGTGAAGCATGAGTTTTGTGTGTGTCATGGTCATTCTGCCCCTGTGTACCGGCCTTTGTATCAGACCTGTGTAAACACAGGGAGACAATCATCAGTGTCACCCTTAGGTGTGAAAGACAAGGGCTGAGCACACAGACCGATGGAAAGTGTATTTGTTTTGTACAGCTGCCACTACAGATGACACAAAGGATAGTGGACATCTGGACAGTGGATGGGTTGGTGAAAGGGTGGAGAGATGACAAGAACTCACAGTTCAGGATGAAGGTTACATGAACAACTTCACGTGGGAGTTGCATACAGTTAGTGCCTGGCTGATTTTCTTTTTTCTTCATCTTCATTTTGTACTGGAGACTTGCACTCGGGAGGCAGGTGCTTAAGCCACTGAGCTATATCCCCAGCCCTACCTGGGGAAAATCAAGGCTGATTTTCTTGATCGTCTTCCTACATTGAATTAATCCAACAGCTAGGAAACCAAATAAGGTTCCCTCCTGTGTGCCAGCCCTTAGCTGTTGATACAGCTCATGAAGCATTTAGCTGCTGAGGCCACATGAACTGGGATTTGCCAGAAATGATAATGGTAACAACGCAGGAGCGATGTCTATCAAAGATGAGGATGTAGCACGTACAGTAGGCACATCTGCAAGCCTTTTCCTAGACATCATTGTGGGCCTCATGCTGCTGGTCGGGGTCACATTATCTTTGCTACAGGAGAAGGCAAACCGCAGAAGCTGAGAAAGAAGAGGCCTGATAGCAACATTTTTGAAATGCCATTTACCACCTGTGCTGACTGTGATTACACTGAGGCTGACAGCTGTGTGATTAAAGGCACTGAGATGTTTAGTGTAAATGGGCTTTGGGCTCCTGGCTAATTTCCCAATGATTTTCAATGGTAATAATAGTAATACACTTGTGCCTTCTACATAGGAAGAGAATACAAGGGGACTTCTACGCCCACCTTAACCAGGCTTATGTTCACCTCGACAATGGTCATATCTTGCTAAATTGGTAGTTGTGCAAGCCCTATTTTCATTCCTGTGGCCTGATTTCTTTTCATAAGGTGGCTTGATGCAAAGCACCTGGGAGCTGGAAGTACCCTCCTCTGGGAGTAATTGAAAGTAAAGACTAAGCCTCCAAGTTCTGAAGCTTGCTGTGAATAATTCAGTCTTCTTACAGCAAGCCATAAAGCTATGCTGTCTCCTCTTACCATCCTGTGCGTCTTGCAAAATCATTTTCTATTTGCCCAAGGAGCATCACTTTTCTATTAAAAAGAGAATAATTTCAATTCTAGCCAGATTTAAATCCTAGAAGCTGCTTAGTGTTCTGTGAGGTTCTGGAATTCGAGTACCTCAGAGGCTGACATGACAGAACATAAAGGAGATGTTGAGGTTTTCGCTGAAAATCACGGGGTTGGTGGATCCAGCTCTCTACTTGGTGGGAAGTTGGCACCTGTGGCCTTTTCAGGCAATGTTGGGGGCTATCTGTGAGCCCTTAAGCATGCGGTGAGCGTGCTTGGAGATTCTGTCACCTGTCATTGCCAGGATGATCTCCAGACTGAAGCTAGTATGTCTCTGTGTAAATCTATTTTCACGTCTTCTGTTTTTCAATACATTTTATTACTATTGTCCATGGGAATTTTGTGTACTTTTAAAATGTATTGGTGCCCCTTATTTCTGGATGGTGGTTTGAATTTTTATTTCATTTTAACATGTTTTATGCTATATATAAATTTAATTGTTTCGCTGGTATTCTGCTTTTTTGTTGGTTGCTTTTTCAGACAACTACCTAAACGTACTAATAACTTTTGCAGGTACCTCTGAATTTTCCATGTAGATTATATTGCATTCTGTCACTAATGGCCTGGCATTATTCCTCTCCAAACCTGTTCCTTCCCCTAATGAACTAGTTGGGAGTTCTTTCAAGCTCACTGAGTATCTGCTGCCCAGGGGAGGTAGGAAACACTCTACTCTTATTCCTGATACTAAAGGAAATATTTCCAATATAATATTTCTCAATGTTTATTCTTATCAAGATAGATACTGTAACATTGATACAGTTTGTCCATATATGTAGTTAGTGAGCTTATAACATGAACACATTTTGAAATTTTATGTATTTATGTATCTAGTACACAGTGTACAGGGTCTAACTACATAGATCAGACATACAGTGATCCGCCTCTTTGCAGCCTCCCAAGCACTGGGATTATGGGCACATGCCACCACACACAGTCTCTGTTGCTGCCTCACTGAGTCCCAGCAGCGGACCTGGCCCAGCAGGCCAGGGACCAAACCATACTCGTTGCACTCTGCCTAAGCAGATGCTTTAGTCTGCTGAGCTATCCGGATAGCTCTCAAAATTTTAGCAATATGTTTTTCTATAACTGTTAAAGAAATTTTATGATTTTCTCCTGTAACTTATTAATGTTGTGAATGATGTTGCTTGGTTATTCTTCAATTACACTGACTTGCACAGATTGCTGAATTCTGTTTGTTCACATTTTTGGTTAGAAGATTAATATCTATTTTCATGAATGACACTGTATTTTAATTTGTACTCTCTACTGACTTTGTTGTGTTTTACTATTAAAATTATGCTAAATTCATATATCTTGGAATAATTTTTATAAAATCGAGATTATTTGTTCCTTGATTTTTTTTGTACTGGGTATCAAACTTGGGACCTTGAGCTTGCTAGGTAGGCATTTATATCACTGAGCTATATCCCCTTCCCTTGTTCCTTGAATTTTAAGAGCAGCTAATAGAAATACAGGATCTGGATTTATTTTTTAATTTTATAAATTTGGTACAGGGTCTCACTGTGCAGCTCAGACTTCTGTTTTCAGCCTCCTCAGTGCTGGGATAACTGGAATACACCACTGCGCTCAGTTTCAGTGGCCTGCTCAGGGTGCCCAGGGCAGGGCTGGCATGACATGCGGTACCTGGGACTGAACCCAGATTCCTGCATTTGCCTAGGCAGATGCATAGACCACTGAGCTATCTCTGCGGCCCCGATCTGGATCATTTTTGTGCTAATATTTTTTATGAGTGCTGGCCCTAGTATGAATTGCAAAAATTATTATGGTGGTCATCTAACATGGCTGAAGCCCTTGAAACAATAGCTTATCTTTCCAATGTCCATGTCCTCCTCCCCTAACCCAGGCCTGGATGCAACTTCCTCTCACTTCTCCTGCACACACAGGAGAGACCTCAGTCAGTTCCTTACATGTAACTGAAACTGGCCCTGGAACTCCACCCCTAGCAAAAGTCCATAAAAGCCTCAGCTTTCTTTGCCTCAGCCCAAAGGATCTGCCCCATGTGCCCTTGATCCTGAGTCTTTGGAGTTAATAAAGGCTTCTTTTATTTTTCCTATCCCTTTACAGCCTTGCTAAAATAGCTAACGTTTTTATATTATTGAACATCTCTATTGATTAAAGAATGATTCACTCAGTGGACTAAAGCAACTGTTTAGGCAGAGCGCAGTGGCTGGGGCTTAATCCTTGGCATGTAGTGCCGGCCCCGCTCCCAGGGCACACTGAGATGGCAATTGAGACTAGGCGTGGTGGCGCACATTTGTAATCCCAGCACATGGGAGGCTGAAACAGGAGGATCACTATGAGTCTGATCTACATAGTGAGACCCTGTAGTGTACTAAACACATTTTTTTTTAAAAAAAAAAGAATGATTCAGATTATCCGTTTCCTCTTATTCAATATTGGTGTGTTATATTTTCTGGGATTTATCAAGCTCAACTAAATGTTTTAATTTGTTGGCATTAAGTTGTTCAAAATTTCTTATTTTCTTTTAAATAATGCAACACCTATGGCCATATCTTTTTACAATTATAAAATTCATTAATTTGTGAACATTTCCACTATTAATTTGTCTCCCCCTCTTAATTTTCCAGTGAGACAGTTACATTCTCCTTTTCGAAAACTCTAGTTTTGATGGTCTCCTTTACTATGTGTCTAGTTTCTGCTTTTATCTTCATTATTTCTTTCCTTGTACTATTTGGGTTTTTTTTCTCTTTTATAACTTAAGAATACTTCTTAGCTCATTAATTTTCTGCCATAATTCTTGTCTGGCTATTCACTAGAATATCAGTTTCTCTATGAATATAGCTTTCCAGATAGATGAAATTGGGTGTGTTCAGGGTGGTATGGCTGTAGCTTTAGTGGGAAATGTTTAAATAATATTTTCAATCTTATCCTAAAGAAACTGTATTCCTTACTAGTTTTGAGGGTGTTGTTGTTGCTTTTTAAGGGCCTCTCAAATACTTTTCTCTCGTTACTGGAACAAAATACTAACACCCAAAATCAAGAAAGGAAAAATTTATCTAGTCTGTGGATAATTGTGCTGCTGATTGTGGAGGTTTAGCTCACATACTTGATGGCTCCAAGGCAGAGTGGCACATGGCAGTTCAAGGTGGCAGAAGACAGCAAGAGCAGAGAGGGAGGAGCAGCAGTGTCAGTGGTGGCAGAAGCGGAGAGCAAGCCTCTCTCCCCTTCTTAGACTGCATTCATGCCATCCTGGGGTGCAGTACTCATGCCCATAGACCCAGTACTGGGTCATGAATCAATCACACACTCTAGAAGCCTGCCCCAGTGACTGCACGAGGCTGTGTGGGGACAACTAAACATAAACCATAAGAAGGGGTTATTTTGACTGTTTTTTTGAGACAGGGTTTATTGAATTCACTTTGTAGCCCAGGCTAGCCTCAAAATCACACTGATCCTCCTGCCTCCACTTTCCCAGTTCTGGGATTACAAGCATGGGCCACCATGTCCAGCTCTCCTTGTTAGTTTTCCTTTAGCCTTGGAATGGTTAGAGGTATACTTTACAATTTCTAAATAAATGGAAATTTTTAGTCATATTTTTTATTTTCTCTTTCTGGTTTAATTACCTACAATACTAGACTATGATGTGTATGATAAAAATGATCATATTCACTAAGTGAAATAAATCATACCCACGTGTGTAAACATTGTACTGTCTCCCTAGAGTAAGGATCTGAAAGAGTAAGTCATTCAAAAGGCACAATAGATACTGTGAAAGGGAAAGAAACTGTTTAAAGGGAAGGAACAATGGGGTGAAGGAAGCAAAAAAGACAGAAGGCGAAAACACAAATATGTATATACACAGGGTATCTTGGACGACTGAACAGATGATTTCTGCTGCTCTATTGAAAGGAGTAGTAATGCTTAAATTTTTTTCCTCTCTTCTTTTTAATTTTTTTGACAATTTTGTATGCAAATATTGGGTAGCCTGAGTAACTAATTTGAAGACAACAATATGCAACACAATCACCATTGTTGAATTCCACACAAAAATCTTAAATTTTTTGAATCTTGCCTTGTGAACTGATGAGCGGTCAGTTTTTGCTAATGTGAGTCATACGCCTCGAACGAATGAGTTTCTTCAACTGATTGATGGAAACCATTGATCTATGATCAAGTAAAACATCCCATGTGCTGTGCAAATTAATAATGGCACACTTGGTTTATGTCTCATACATCCTTGGTCATTATTTCAGCCTTTGTGTCTGACGATGTATTAAAGTCTCCCAGGATGGTGGTGGTTTTGCTTATTTTCCTCATAAACTTTTTCACCTATCTTAAGGCTATATTATTACTATCTCTATTGAATTGATCCATCTCAAAATAAAGATATATTATTTCACTAGAAATACATTCCGCAGTGAATTATTTAATATTAATACAGCTAACCAGTTTTCTTGGTATTGTTGTTGCTGCTATTGTTGAGCCAGCATCTTGTTCTGTAGTTCAGGCTAGCCTGGAACTCACTTTGTAGCCCAGGCTGGCCTCAAATTCACAGTGATCCTCCGGCCTCAGCATTCCTTGTCCTAGGATGACAGGTGTGCTCCATCACACCCAGCCTAACCAGTTTGGATAGCTGTTGTTTTTCTGGTGCATCCTTTTCCCTAGAAAGAAACAGAATGTTTAATTTTGTTTCCTACTCAATGTAATCATATTTTCTTTTAAGTGTGATGTTTAGCCCATTCACATGTAATATAATTACCGATTAAATTTTATTTCTAGCCATTTTAATTCTATTCACCATACTTCATAACATTTTATCTCTTCCAATTCTTTGTTTTTACAATATAGATACTTCTTTAAGATTTACATATTCATTTATTTGGTACAAGGTGTCACTATGCAGCTCAGACCTATAGTGATCCTCTTGTCTCAGCCTCCCTAGTGCTGGGATTATAGCATGTCCCACCACACCCAGTTTCAGTGGCCAGCACAGTACAGGGCCTGCCCAGCATGAGGTATGGAATATCAAACCTGGGTGCTTTGACTTGCAGGCCTGGGTGCAGGCATTTAGACACTATTTCCATTCCACCATATGTAATATATGGTTGGATGAGTAAAATGCATATTAATTTCTAGATACAATATTAATTGTTCTGAAAGATTCGGCTTCAAGTTTTCTAGCCTATTCTATGTAGGTTCTTCCCATTAGTTATATTTTCCAGCTATCTTTTACTTTTTAAAACGTATTAAATATAATTACAAATATCTGGAGCAGTACTGGTGAACTGTTTAGAGCTCACAATGATATAAACAGCCTGCTGTGCCATGTGTGCTCCGGGTTTGCTTCTACTGGTCTAAGAGCACTTGTAGCTGTGCTTCTGAAGTCTGCTTTTTCTATTGGTCCTTATAATTTTTTATAATGAAATGCTTAGTTCAATTGCAGATTTGTTCTTGGAAATTGTTTAAGGCCTGGAATGGAATAGCTTCCTCCCAAAATGATTTGCATGGACTTTTGCTACATTGCTAGAAGCCTGTCAGTGTTAACTTTAAATTAGACTCTTGAGTCTATGTTTTTTGAGCTGACAAGCTCATATAAATTCAGACTTAAAATTAGCATGAAGTCTGCTTTTACTAAAATTTCTGAGAGGTCTTTTCTACTGATTAGTACCAAGTTTTGAAATAACTAATTTTTTTCTCCAATCAGTAGTGAAAAAAGAGACCAAGAAGCCCTAGAACATTACAGTTTTATGAACACAGTTCTCTTCTTACGTCCCCATGTTGCATACACCCTGAATATTGTCCTGTTCTCTATTTCATATGAGACCAGGAAAAACAAAGACAAAGATTACCACAATCAGCAGCCCTACACCATAAACCCTATTGTGCCCCCCAGTAAGAAAACCCTTCAACCCTGTGCTTTTACAGTCACTGTATTGTGTATCTCAGGAGGTCAGAGGTTTCTTTGATATTATCTCTTCAAGATAATGTTTTGACTTAAATTCGAAGGTGATTGTTAGGGCTTGTGTCTAGAAATCCCCCCTAAAGCCTCATATGGTCATGGGGGGGCTTTTCAGAGATGGCCAGATCTAGAGAGCATGACACTGGGATGAAGATGTACCACTCTGGGCATGAGTGCTCCTCTCTCCAAGGGCAGGTAGCCCGGATAGAGTATAAGGGACAGAAAGAGAGCTGCTGTTGTTACTTGCTGCTTTGTTACTTTGGCTCTTGCTGGCTTCCTTCCTTTTGCCTGCCATGAACTGTTTCTCTTCTGTCTGCGCCACCCACTTGGAGCCAGTCAGTCATGCACTAGAACCTCTACAAACTATGAACTACAATAAATCTGTCCTCCTTTACATTGGGTGTCAAGCATTTTGTCTCAGCAACTAGAATTGCATCTTCATCATCCAACTATTCCTTAAAAATACAGAAGGCACTGGTAAGATAGAGAGTGGGAGAATATTGTGCGAGGCAAGCAGTGCCCTTTATAATATCATAAAGGAGGAAAGATTAAACCTTAGATATCTTGGGTGCAGCCTGTCCATCTTACAAATAAGATAACAAAGGGCCAGAAATACAATCTCTTATTAACACATCACACCACCAGTAAGTGGCGAGAATTCATCTAACTTTCAATTTAGAATTTTGTTCCCTATTAAATCAGTGTTGAAGGGCTGGCCAAATAGCTCAGCAGATTAAATTGCCTGCAAGCAGGAGCTGGGGTTCAATCTCCAGGCCTGCTATGCCTGCCCCGCCCCCCAGGCATGCTGAGGTGGCAATTGAGACTGGGCACGGTGGTGAGCTCCTGTAATCCCAGCTCTTGGGAGGCTGTAAACAGATGGATCATTATGAGTCCAACCTAGTAGTGAGACCCTGAACACCCTGTAGACCCTTCCCTAAAATACAGGAAAAAAATCTGTTTCCCACACTATATAGTATTTGGAACAATAGTCTCCCCCTAAGTCATTCCTCAGAAGGTTCTTTGATCAAATAAATTTAGGAAATTCTGCATGTCATATTTCTCTCTTGGAGACTTACAAAGCATATAACACACAAAGCTCAAGAGCCACTGAGACTGTGAAGTACAGAATTCTGTTTAACAGTACAGAATTCTATTTAACAATCACTTCCCGAAACAATTCAACAAAAACCTTTTTTGAAAAAACTACACAACACCTGCTCAAACTTCACTGGCATCTGTGTTCCCCAAAGCAATTTAGGAAATGGACTCCTGATGAGAAGTCATCTCTGCTATCTTCTAAGTAGCCTAAAACTCTGTGCAACCCATTTGTCGTCAACAAAACAAAAGGAACCCTGTTGTATTTCTTGTGCTCTCACATTTGAAGTTGGCATGCCTAGAGGTGTACATCAAAAATGTGTCTCTCATCATTAATTTGAGCCTTCAATTATATAAATAAAAATGTTAACCTTTTAAAATGTATTAGAGAGACCTTTCATTTGAACTGTAGTAGAGTATCTGTCATCAGACCACCTCTCCTGCTAAGAGCCAACATAAATGTTGAATAGGACATAATAAACAGCTGCTTGAAACAGCTGCTACTGATAGATAGCAGTAATCAGTCAATGCACCAAAAATTTCTAAGCCAGGAAGAAGAGAAGGTTACTTCTGTGAACCTAATCTCCTGTGTAGATTTGTAAACAAAGTAGGTTCAGGAAAGTGACTTTTGGTAGACACTTGAGACCACAGAAATAAAAGCTGTAGCTTTAGGTGACAAATAAGATATTATCTGAAATCCTAAAGACATGAGTGAAAAGAAACTAGAAGTAAGGGGGCCCAAAATTCTGTCCATGTGACTTTCTCTAATGAGAAAAACTTATTCTTCATATTCATATTCATAATGAACTCTCAGATTTGTTAAAGAATATCAGTAATAAAAATGCAATGAAAGTCTTCCTAAAGAAATACAAAAAGAAAAAAAATACAAACCCAAATGTTTCTTCAATTTTTCTAAATATTTTCTTAAATGTAGTCATTATATACACACATATCCAGATAATTACAACAAATAGTGCTCAAGGCCACCATGTCATGGGCTGAGAATAATGAAGATACCAAACCTGATGGAATGGTTATAAACAAAATCATTAGTCTCATGATATAAACACAATATTGGCAAATCCAATCCAGCATAGGTAAACTGTATCATACACCAAAATCAAGTTAGATTTATTTCAGGAAGAAAAGACCAATTCAACATTCTTTTCTTGCCACTATCAATCTCCTTTCAGTGTCTCAGCTCATAAATTAAAGACAGATAAAGATGAAAATGACAACACATCCTACAGCTAGCGAAAGTCAACAAAACCACCATCCACACTAATCTTGTCTTTTCATCCCTTCTCTTCTCACGGGCTTCTCCAAGGCTCAAGGCTTACCTGTGGCCATCATCCTTCTGGTCAACAAAGAAACCCAGACTGATAAACTAAACCCCACTGAGCTGAGGGTCAGAGCCCGGTAATAGTCTCACAGAGATTGTCTTATCCTCATCTGGAGTGAGAACCCCAAGTTAGGAAATCTGAGGGATTTGCCCCACATCACTCTGACTGAACATTCTAAATTGCTCCTTTCAACTGACAACACTCTCAGAATAAAGAAGAAAAAAGATTAGATAGATGGATAGATAGATAGATAGATAGATAGATAGATAGATAGATAGATAGATAGATAGATAGATATGAATGGAGAAGAAAAACTATCTCAGTCTCTCAGTCTCAGTAGATATAGAAAAGCATTTAATAGAAGTCAAACACCATCCATTACAAAAACTCAACAGCTAATTATAAGTGAGTCTGCTTGAAAAAGTGAATTTCTTGATAAAATACATTGACCTAATAAATGCACATGCAAAAAGCCTACAGCAAGCATCCTAAGTAAGTGTTCCATATTTTAAAACACTTTTATTATTCAGTTTCAACTCCATCAATCTTTCCTTCCCTTTATGATGGGCTCTGAGACTCTAGAAATCACTTTTGCTTTGCTAGTGGCTCCGTGAGAAGATATACCAAGAAGGGGCAGAAGAGGAGGCTGGTGGCCGGAGGGGGGGCAAGGCTCTTTATCTCTACTGTTTGCCCCCATCTCTGTTTGCACTAATGCATGAGAAGCTCCTCATCCTGGCAGGGACATTTGTTTCCAACAGCAGCTGTTTGTTCCCATCTGCAATTTTTTCTGTGCATTGCTCTCCTGCACACCCCTCCCCAGAGACACAGTTATCCCTTCCCTAGAGGCCCAAATCTCAGCTCTAGTAGTAGTCCCCCACTACCAGCACTAGTAAGGTGAGTATCAGTCCCAGGTTTCTATGTCTTGAAGCCAGAAAGGGCCTCCTCTAAACTTGTAACTTTTATGGGTATGGATTTTTCCCAGCTATAGGGTGGTAGCTAGTTCCTGTGGTTAGTTGTTCTTCTGATACCTACAGTTCTCTTCTTTGCTTTTCTCTTCTCTAAAATGTAGCTATTAGCTCTTTAAATTCACTCACTTTTAAAGCAAGAGGAAGGGAGTAGGTGTAAGGGGTAGGGGTATAAGTTAGGACAGTGAGAGTGGCTGTTATCAAAATGATATATGCATGTATGAGTGTGCCATTTGGAAACCTCATACGTTGTAAAATTAAAAGAAGCTAATAAAAATATTTTAAATAGTAAATAAATAAATTCACTCTCCTAAAATAACCGGTATGGCTTCTGTACCCCAGCAATCACTGGTCAAATACGACAGTGGTCCTTTCTGGTGAAAGAGAACTAGCATAGACACCACTGCCAACCCTGCTAAACAGCAGTGTGCTGAGAACCAGCTGGCAGAGACTGGAAAAGGAAGTCAGAGGTAGAAGGTTTGGAAGAGAAGTAAGTGCTCCTGATGGCTTGATTGTATACATAGAAAATACAAAAAAAAAAAAAAAAAAAAAAAAAAAAAAAAAAAAAAAAAAAAAAAAAAAAAAAAAAAAAAAAAAAAAAAAAAAAAAAAACCTCCAAATTATGAAACCAAGTGGATTGAACAAGATTCCTAGGTAAACATACTCAGATCAATATAGTAAAGTAAGCTCTGTTGTTAAATGTCAATAGTCATATAACAAGAAAATGAATTTTTTTTTGTAAAATAGCATTAACAGGACCAATGAAATAGCTCAGCAGACTAAAGCACCTGCTTAAGCAAACTCAAGGACCAGGGTTCCATGCTGGCACCACATGCTGTGCCAGCCTTGCCCAAAGCGCAGCCTGAGCCCACCAGAATCCAGGTGTGGTGGTGCACGCCTGTAATCCCAGTGCTGGGGAAGCTGACAGCAGGAGGATCACCACGTGTCTGAGCTGCGTAGCTAGGTCCTACAACAACCAAATACATTTTTTTAAAAAAATAGCATTAATAGTAGTGTTGAAATTATCTATTACCTCTATAAATGTAACCAAAAAATGTACAAAGAATTACTGAAAGAAAGTTAAAAAGATCAAACTTTTCTATGTAAAGATTAACATCTACTGAACAGGAATACAACTTTCCACAGCCATGAGCAAAAAACAAATTGTTGTATTGAGCTACTAAAACCTAGTATTTATTTGTTTTATGTATTTATTAAAAACTATTTATACATTAAATATTTTTTATTACAGTCTTACTACACAGCTCAGATTCATGGTGATCCTCCTGTGTTAGTCTCCTCAACACTGGTATTATAGTCTTATGCCACCACACCCGGTTTTGCTGGCCAGCACAGTGCTCCCTGGGTTCCAGGGCCCCCACAGCATGCAGTACCAGTGGATTGAACCTGGGTCTTTGCACTTTCCAGGCAGGCACCTAGACAGCCAAGCTATCTCCTCAGCCCAGAAACATTCATGTATGAGAATAAACACGGATTAGCTGAATACAAAAGACAATGCAACATTTTCTCAGATTTATTGCCCAGCCCATAAAATGAGTCATTCATTAGATTACATTTTAAAGCATTTTAGTTAAAAATCCGCATCTGTTTCTTCTGCTTTTGCTCTGTTCATTTCAGTAAGCCATGAGGCTTTTTTTATCTGTTAGGTTTTGGGGATGAATTGGGCCAAATGGGTCCCAAGACCATTCTCATGTCCAAGGGAGGGAACCCTGGGAAGAGCGCTGCTTTCATCAGCTTCCTTCCCTTAATCTCTGACACAGTCCTATCAAAGGGCAGAGAATTAGAGACAAATTTGCCTTCCTTGCCACTGGCTCTTTTAGATCCTCTGCTCTAATCCACACCCTGTGATAAATGGGAAGCTGATCGTGCAATTCCCCTCCCTGGCTAGGTGATCGCGTGACCCAGAGCAAGCTGATTGATTTCTTTGTCATAGCCAACTGTCAAGACTACTGTCTTCTACAGTTATAAGGCCATTTGGGTCCATTTTAAGCTATATTCATACAAGTAAGAACACAAACCAGTGTACAGAGAGAATCCAGAGAGCGGTGCTCACATCTGGAGAAAGTCTGGAGCCACAGACCACTTGGGGACAAAGACAAAGAGGCCACTCAACAGATTCCTGTCCCTTGGAGGCCTAGCTACACCTGCTGAAAAGGAGGCCCTTGAGACTTCCCATGTGGTTTCCAATAAATCCCTTTCCAATTGTGCTAATGTGAGTTAGCTTCTGTTGTTTATAACCAAATATACCCTGACGGAGGCAGAGAATGTTATGACAGTATTTAACCAGGAGTCTGAAAAAGAGATGAATCCTATTTTCCCTTTGTTATCTTTCTGCCAAAGTACAATTCTCAAAATATTAAAAACCTAATTTTCATATAGATAGATAAGTAAGCACATGTCAAAGTTTTATTCAACTCACTAATGAGGGATCCTGCAAGATGACAAAGCTGGTTCAAAAAAGAATATGAAAAATAAGATTTCTATAGGCTGTGGGGGAAAGAAATGCACAAAAGGAAAATTGCAAAATTAGGTGCAAAACTGGTTAACACAAAGAGTAATAAAACCATAGTATTTGGAGTTGTCTTTTCTACTAGACATAAAATTTAAATCATCACCATCTTAGTAACTTTGTAAAAGATCTGAGCCTAAATTAAGGACACTAACTATGCTGTGTCCTCCCAAAGAGTGAGCAGAAGGCAAACTTCTCTAGACCATTGCTTCTTAAATAGTTTCAAACTATGGATTCCTAGGCCCAGACCCCCTAAAATACTGATTCATCTGCTCTTGAATAGGGTCTAAGCATCTTCATCTTAATGAGTTCCTTGGTGGCACTGTTAGTCAGCAAACCAGACTTTGAGCAACATGACCTTAGATGGCACTGAGAGGTCCTGTAGTAACCCTTTGGCTTTATCTCAAAGTTTTGAATAATTTTTCATAACTTTCTACTCAAGATTCCCAAGAGAGATCTAAGCCTCCAGATGAAGAAACACAAAGTAAGGCTAAACAGCACTTTGTTCTTGGCTGGAGATTTGAGTTTAATACTGAGTAAGACCTTCCTTGAATAAAGCCAGGTCATATGGAGGAGGCTTTTCCTGGGGTAAGTAGGGCTAAGTAATACTGAACCAAAGTAAGCATGTGGCTACTAGGAACAAATTCAATATTTTGGAACATTGAGCTCAAGCAAGAACCTCTGCTGCCTCTGTTTTCCATTGCTATGCTTCAAGATCACTAATCTTTTCTTCTGCATTATCCAATCAGCTACTAATCTCTTTTGGTGTATTTTTCAATCTCAGATCTAGTTTTAATCTGATACAAGCAAGTCAGTGTTGGGTCTGAGGCAGACACCTTCCTTTTCAGTCCATCCTTGCCTTTTCTGCTGTTGAAAATTTCACACAGCCACAGAAAGAATCAAACCAATACTTACAATCAAGATATGAGTGCCAAAAGGAGACAAGGAGCTTGTCTTACAACACTGTGAGTCACATGATGGGAGATGGCTCAATAAAGACTATAGAGGAGTTGAGCAAGCCGGAAGCGAAGGACCAACACTGCTGCCTCTGTTTGGTGGGAGGTCTGGCAGTGAACAGTCTCCATGATGCACTGCTTTGCTTTCACTCTGTGTCACTTGTGTGAGAGGACAGGGAAGGAACTGCATAGGGAGCAAGGACAGTAGGAAGGTGAAAACCCTTAATAGCCCACCTCCTCATGCATGAGTCCCTCACCCTGGGTCTCCTTGACATGTTACCTCGCATCTCTCAGCCTCAGGTTTTCATCTGTAAAGCAGAGATAATATTGCTGGCCTCATGGACTGTCAGCAGGAAGAAGTTACATCAAGTTGGACAATGTGTGCAAAGCAATTAGCACAGAAGTTGTGAAGAATTCAGCACCCAATTTTTTTGTGTGTCTGTATTTTTTTAGTAAGCGTCTACATGGGTCTCACTATGTAGATCAGATTCAGTAATCCTCCTGTGTTCAGCCTCCCAAAAGCTGTGCTACCATGCCCAGTCTCAGTTGCCATCTCAGCGCACCCCAGGAGTGGGGCCGGCATGGCACTCTGGGGATCGAACCCCTGCCACTGCGTCTACCTAAGCATGTACTTTAATCAGCTGAGATTTTTGGCTGGTCCTCGCACCCAATTCTTGTTTGCTGCCCTGAGTGAGTCCTTCCACCTCATTCTCAGGACCCTTTCTGCCCCACTCTCTCTCTCGAGAAAACTCCACCCCTCCCATCCAGCCCAAGCCAGGCCCAGCTAGTGTGTGGGAGAGCTTCTGCACTCCCCTGTGTGCCCTGGGCCAGCGGGACAACAGAGGGGCACCACAGGTTCACTTCCAAGGGCTGCAGCAGGAACTAGCTGAACACAACAGCTAGACCCAAGCCAGGCATAACTGGATAACCTCAAACTTAACAGATCTGCACCTGAATTTTATTAGGTGCTAAGGTTATAACTACACCAAAGCCCTACACCCAAGGTCAGAGGTCAGTGCTATACAAAATGACAAAGAGAAGGAGCAAAATGCAATCTCAGGCCTCGAGCCCACCCAGAACAAGTGCAGAGGACACTAGCTCAGCTGGAATGTATGAATTAATGTCCTTGGAAGTAAAGAAACAACAGAAAGGTATAGAGAAATTCAGAGCAGAATTAATTTCTGGAGCAAAAAAAGAAATCTCTGAATTCATAGTATCTGAAGTAAAGAATCAAATACAGAAACATATGGAAGAAAACAATTCTTGTTTGCTGCGGTGACCTCCTGTCTGTCAGTGGTCAAAGATGAACATCTAAATAGAAACATAGAAATAATAGTTAAATTGAGACATTGGAATTATAGCTAGTTTTTAGTTTCTAACTCTAGATAAATGACTATTCATTTATTTGTTCTAATCAGCAAAACAATAGATGTGTTACTTTAAAAGTTGATCTGTGTCCTTTGGATATTCCCTTAGCTTATGATGGTTAAAGCACTATTTCTTATCTCTCCCTACCAAAGAAGGAAGACCCACAGCAGTGGGTCCCTGCTTTTTATAGTGGTATCCACAGCCTCCTTGGAGTCTGATAGCTGCAAAGAACAGGGTACCTGCCTCCCACCATGTTGCATGGTGGCCACAGATTCTCTAGACATCAGACAGAGACAAGAGCTCCAGCAAACATAGAGCCAGTATACTGGTAGGACCAGCACTAAGGTAGGTGAGGTAGAGGACTGGGGGTAGAGATTCACGTACCTGAGTGTAACTGCCTCCTTACATTTCACACTCTAACCTCTGCACTCCACTTTAGAGCTCACATAGGCCCCAACCACAAGTCCAGAAAGACAGCAGAGCCCCAAACATCTAACCATGCCAACCATAGCCCTGGAGCAAGAGCATTTATCAGACAGTTTCTTGGGTTGGGAATACTGCTTAGGAGGAAGGGGTAGAGCTTACACCCCAAACCCAGAGGCTGTGCACACTGCAGGGAGCCCATCAGCCTTGGTGGAGATGATGTAGTTGAGTTTTAGCCAGCTCCCAGGATTGGGTCTCCCTGTGTGATCACTCTGACCCCTGGACTGCACAACGTGTGCCTTGTCCCACCCACAGGGCTCTGCAGAGGGACCAAAAATGAACAGCTCTCCTTGCTGGAGGTGAGCCTATCACAGACCCTTTCTTAATGAACAGGTGTGAGGCCCCACTCAGGGCTGACCTTCTCTTCCATTTGTCTGTAGGAGCCATCATCTCTTTCAGCCTCCTGAAGATCTCTGACACTATTTCTTCCAGAGCATCAAAAACCAAATCCCACCCACTTGCCATTCTGCTCTACCTGCCAGGACAGTAGCCTTCCTTCAAAAGCATGCAGACCCCAGAGCAATCCTTTTTGGGTTCTTTTCTGGCCTTTTTGGTTTGTGTTGCACAGTGTGATTTCTAGTGTTGAAAGTGGTGGATGATTAATTTGTGCTAATAATTTTCTGCCTTGCCTCCCAGGCTCCAACCACAATTTCAGCATCAGATGACTCAACCTTCACTTGTTTACCTAAGGAATCCACTGCCTGGTTGGTCCCTTCGACCCACCGAAACCTCTCTGTCTTCAGCTCTGCCTTTCTTTACTCTTCTCTGACATTAGATATTTCTGACTCCTCTTTTGGCCTCCAGCCCTGCTTCCCATCCTAGAGTCAGAAAAGACTGGTAAAAACAAAAAGAAAGCCAGTTGTTCTGTCTTTGGCATGCCTCATGAATCCTTTGCAATAAGTAGCAATTTAACAAATGTCATCTTTAGTAAAGATCAGCTGTACCACTTTGGCCTCCCCAGCTGGGATCCTTGAGTGCCAAAGCAAAACAGTGTTGCACCTCCCAGCCTGTCTCCTGGGCTTTTCCTTTCCACAACAGTGAATGACACTTGGATCTCAGTGGACAGACATAGATGCATCCTGAAGCATCTCATGCCCCAACTAAACAATGAAGGACTCCCCTACTGGCTGAACAAGCCAGCAGTGCCAGCATGGCAGGACACAGCCCTCCAGCCTGAGTTCTCACCAGCATTTCTTCTTCTTGCTAACCCTGAAGCAACATCACACGATCATGCTTCTCCATCCTTGCACGATCACCATGCTTTGGGATATATATTTGCTGAAAGGTCGCCTTCTTTTTCTCCTACTCAGGCCCCCAGATACATGTTAACTGACTCCACTGGTAGGTAGAGAATTTCCATTGATGAGATCTAGTGAGGACACCTGACACCAGCACACATTATCTGGCCTCATGGGCCAATCTGAGGTAAAGCCCTTTTTGCTACTTGTTTCTTCTTCTTCTTCTTCTTCTTCTTCTTCTTCTTCTTCTTCTTCTTCTTCTTCTTCCTTCTTCTTCTTCTTCTTCCTTCTTCTTCTTCTCCTTTCTCCTTCTCCTTCTCCTTCTTCTTTCTCCTTCTCCTTCTCTTTCTCCTTCTCCTCCTTCTCCTTCTCCTTCTCCTTCTTCTTTCTTCTTCTCCTTCTCCTCCTCCTCCTCCTCCTCCTCCTCCTCCTCCTTCTTCTTCTTCTTCTTCTTCTTCTTCTTCTTCTGTACTTTAGGTAAGGGTCTACAGGATGTTCAGGGTCTCACTACTAAATTGGACTTATAGTGATCCACCTGTTCACAGCCTCCCAAGAGCTGGGATTACAGGCATGTGCCACCATGCCCAGTCTCATTCGCTGTCTCATCGCGACCTGGGGGATCAAAACTCTGGTCCCTGTGCCTGCTTGCAGGCGATTTAATCTGCTGAGCTATTTGGCTGGACCTTGTGTTGATTCTTCAAGCAAAGGGAATCAAGGGAGCAGTGGAGGATCCAAGAGTCACTCAGAGACTCCCATCATTGCCTTCCACCCCCAGTGTGAGCAAGGTGCTTGGTGACACAGATGTCTAAAGACCGACCTGACTAGGGATCCAGCTGGACTATCCACGGTCATTGTGAGATGATCATCTGATTTGCAATTTAAAATTGGGCCTGCTTTGGTTTCATTAACTCTGAATCAAGATAAGCAGTTTCTAAATTGCTTTTCTCCATAAACAAATTCAGGGCCTCTAGGGAAAGATTGTCAGGAGGATGTCTGTGGATGAAGAAATGTCCCTGAGTAGGAAAGGACATGCACACTGTGCTTACAGGACACTGGATGCTGTTGCAATGAATGGTTTAGGATGGTGACTGAGTACATTGTGCTGAATACAGCCTCAGCCTGGAGCAGCCAATTGAAGTAGGACATTTGTATGTTACTATCTGGTTCTGGCCCATTAAAAGCCTGACTCATTTCACCTCTTTGTACCCTCTCCGAAGTTCTGCTTATTTGTCCCACTCCAAATGCTTTGATGTTCATTATTCAACCAGTTTACTGCAAAAGCATTTATTGAGCACCTGTTTCATTCATAACACTTGTTGGATCCAGATGAAAAAGCTAGTCTATACTGGCCACAGTAATAGAGAATCCAGGGATGTAGGTGAAAAATAGGCCAGACATGGCAGGACAGGCCTATAATCCCAGAAAACCAGAAGATTAACACAGAAGAGTTGCAAGTTCAAGCTCAGCCTGAGCAATTTAGCAGCTGAGACCCTGTCTCAAAATATTTTTAAAAACATTTTTGGAAAGGCTTTGGGGATTCAATCTCCTAGTACTGCAAAAAATTAATAAGTTAATTAATTAATTAATTAGGATCAAGAAGGTTATCATTTTTATGAAAGAGGTAGAACAAAGGAAGCAAGTAGCTATACTACATGACACTTACTTTGACCATCATGTAGTTGTCTACCAGAGGCACTGTGATTTTCTGAGTGAGAGTTACAGTATGTCCTGTCTCCCAAACTTGTGTGTATTGCACATGGTACCTTCCATTATGGCCCACTGGTGACATGACACTCTTATTGGACAATTTAAAAAATGCTGGAAGAAGACACTATGCAGAGGATGATGCTTGGAAAGGGAAGCCAAGGCACGATGGGCAGGGGCCCTGGCATTACCCACTCCAAAAACCGTGCCCGTCTTGCTGCATTTTGGTTTCTCTAAGCAGAACTGGCTGGTTCCTTGGGAATGAACCCCGCTGAATACAGAACGAGGGCCTCCAGAGAGAGAGCCGTTGTTTCCTTAACCCACCTGTCACTGGGCACCAAACAAAGATTTAGGGCCCAAATTAACCAACACCACTTTGTAAAAACAAAACCACAATGTCCCTACTTGCTAAAGAAATGAGTCTGTAAGAGAACAATGTTTGCCATTTGCAAATCCCAAACATACCAACCACAAAGGTGAATAAAGTCATTTAACAGAAAAACATTCTACCCACTGACAAAAGAATAAACTTCCAAAGAACTCACAAAGTAAAATTTGTCAGAATACTGTATTTATGTGAAATTATTGCATTGATTTTATTTGTGATCCACTTTCATCTTATCTTGCAAACCATGATAAACAGTGAGTTATGGCAATATATGCCTGCCTGAATGATGAGCCACTTGAGAAGAATGGTCGGTCATGTTGGACCAGTCTTCACCAATAGTCTGCATAGTCAATATTTCCTTTGTGTTTGCAATGTTGTAAAATGCTTTGGCATCGAGGACTCACTCGATTATGGTAAGTCCCATTTGACACAAGAGAAAAGTGAGCCTGGGGGCAGTTGTAGCCTCCTGCCTGAGTGACACACACAGCTCTGCTAACAGCTGCAGAGCTAGCCCTGGTCCTCTAGCTCTGCATCCTTTCTTCCCCTCCTTGCTCTCTCCTGGGAAAAGTGCCAGCCGCATTAAGTACTAAACATCCCAATAAGAATGGGAATCTTTCAACCTTTCTCATTATTTCAATAATTCATTCACTTCTTCACTCAATAAAGGCCCACTGGTTGTTGCCAGGCACAGGAGAAATAGTGGTGACGTGATATGCACAGCTATGTCATCATCTAGGACATAATCAACAATGATAACAGAGTGCAGTTGCATTGTGACAACGTAGCTATGTGAGTCCCAAGCCTCAGCTCAGTGGATTGCTTCTATTCAATTCAGTTGTCCCTAGGCTTTGCTATCTTTTATGAATAACAACAACCGTCATTTTCTTAGTGTCTACTATGTTCCAGGCACTGCATTGGGTTTCAACCCATCCTCAAACTGAAGTCTCAGTATAACCTTTATGAGTAAGTATGAGGAGTCCTTATTGTAGGGAAGAAACTGGAACACAGAAAATTAGTTACAGACCTCTGCATTGGAAAAAAAAAACCTTAATAACTGAAAACAATAATATTTCTTTTCTCAAAGATTCCTGTGAGTCAGGAATCTTAGCATGATTTCTGGGGCCTCGTAACTTAGGAATCCTATTACAAAGCACTAATCAAAATGATAATCAAGATGCCACAAAGCGACATGTCAATTGTGTCCAGAATCACGGATAAATGCAGAAGGATCCAATTGCAAGTTCACATACATCGCTCTCAGCAAGACCTGGATCCTTGTGTGTTGTTGATCTGAGAGCCCGGGCTCCCCAGCAGTTGGAGAGAATCCCACCTCAGCCCTTTGTCTCATCGGTCTCCGTGTGAGGCAGCTCACAACAAAGTAGCTGTTACCATCAGTCAGAGAGAGGCAGTGCAAGCAAGACCGAGTCACAACCTCTTCCAATCTAATCTCCGACGTGACAGCCCTGTGCTTTTGTAAGATCCTGTTCCTTACAGTCCATGGGCTGAGCCCACATTCACACAACAGGAAAAGATGGGATCACGGGCAGGCACTGTGGTGGCAGCCCAGCTCACTTAGCAGCAGCTGACTGGATGTCTACCCAGACTCTTAGGCCATGTGCGTGGGTCTTGCCGCACCTCTGCTCGCTGCGCTAGGGTGACACAGCCACATGGGTCTCCAATGTGGAAATAGTTAACCACACATCAGTTTCCAAAGTGCTACTCCATGTGTGGCTTGTTTCACTTGACAGATCAGAGGCAGACACCTTCATTCTTTCTTTATAATAAGAATGAGCTCGTGGGCTTGCATAGATCATTTTCTTGTTGGAGCTCAAAGGACTTTCCCAAGCCCATTGAAGATTACATACAGACTTTCTGCCTCCAGTCCCCTAGAGCCCAATACTGCAGTTATCTTTCACTGATTTTCACCCATATTCTCTGAAATATCCACAGTACCTACACCTCATCTCTCTGCGGGCTGAAATATCAAACTTTAAAGCTCTTGAAAGCCCACTTGGGGTTTCCTAGTGTACTTGCAGCTCAAATGGACCTTGAGGATAAAATCACATATAAACCAAGAACTGAAATCTCCCAAATTTGAATTCAGACCTTAGCATCTTGCCTGTGGTTCACAAGATGTCTTCTGCCAAAAGCTAGATAGGAAAAAGTGTCCACCCAGCACTCAAAGGAACACCAATCTGATTTTTGTTCCTCTGCAGACACCTTGGTGTCTCTTCCTCTCTTTCTTCAATCACAGTGAATCATGAAGAATTCCCAGGTATCTTTCAGCTCCACTCTCTGTAGCCTAGTCAATACAGCTTCCTTCTAGAGTGTTAATTTTGCCTCTATTCTCCATCCTAAAATTCACTGTACATACCATCCAGGAAAAGATTCAAAATGCAAATGATCTTGAAATTCTCCTGCTTACACAACTTTTGACATGGCCAGTCCTACAGATAACCTACTACTATTATGGACTATTGGATTATATTGGATTGTTTTGTTGAACTCATGCATCTACAATATTTAAATGGCAATGGAACAAAAAAATCTAAACAAAAAAGGAAGGACCATTATGTATCTGTATATACAAAATAGTTAGGATACATATACAGCCACTTTCTCTTAATTCAATGAGAAGAAAGATTTGTACTAATAGTGTTTGGACAGGATATCATGTCTGCATCTTGTACTATGAATAACCACTAAGAAGATAACAATATGCAATGTATATTAAAAATATCCTATTAATTGGTTTTGAAACTGTCTCATTGCTATTTGTTTCTTAATAAAATTAATAAAAAAGAATGATCAGGCAAGTCAAGAACTTCTGACATTGCCAGCTCTGTGGATAACCCACTACTATTATGGACTACTGGACTACATTGGATTATTTTGCTGAATTCATGCACCTACAATATTTTAATGACAATGGAACACCCATCTCTGATAAAACTAAACAAAAAAGAGGGATATAAAATGAAGGACCATTTTGTACAAATATATATATATATATATATATATATATATATATATATATAATAGAATAGATATACAACTACTTTCTCTTAGTTCAGTGAGAAGAAAGACTTGTACTAATAGTGTTTGGACAGGATATCATGTCTGCATCTTGCACTATGAATGACTACTACAAAGACAACAACATGCCATGTATTAATTGTTGTAACTCTCCTACCAACCTGTTTTGAAACTATCTCATTGCTATTTCTTTCTCAATAAAATTAATTTTAAAAACTACAAATATTTCCATTATTCTTGGAGGAAAACTGAATCTTTCTTTTTCTGTTCTTTTGTTTTCCCCACAAGTATTGAGGGTTGAATCCAGGACCTTCACACAGAGCTACATCGCCAGCAGTTTTTGTTTATTTTTTAATTTGAGATAGGGTCTCAGCTGCCTGGGCTGAGACTGAAATTGTGATCCTCCTGTCTCAGCCTCCCAGAGTGCTAAGGTTACAGGTATGCTCCACCCTGCCATGAAAATGCTGCTGTTTCTTATCATAGTGTCAAGGGCCTTCCAGTCTGGTTTTCTCCTATCTTTGACAGCCTCTGCTCTCACCGACCTCAACATCATTTCTGCTCTAGCAACAGTGACTTGGCATGGCCAGTGGACCTGTGTCCTTCCCCTCCCCATCATTTTCCGTGGATTTATTACTCCTTCTTTCACCCTTAACATGCTCAAGACACCCATCCCACCTCTCAAGTGTCTATTTCTCATGAAAGCCTTCTCTGACTCTCCCAAGTGTGCATTTGTTGGCCTTCCTTTGCCATCTCATACAACACGTTATTGTGCCGGTCACACTATGTTGTGGCAGCGTACTTAACATCAGGAGGAAAGAAACTGAATTTGCTTCATCTTTCATCCCCTGTGACCAGTAGTATCTTAACAAGCCTACAGTAGCATTACAGTACTTATAGTAGCATATGAACAATAGTTAGTTATAGTACTATCTTAAACTTTTGTTAAATCAATGAGTGAATGAGTAAATGAGTGAGTGAATGGATGCAGTCTCTGCAGTCATGTTCCTGGGACCAAAGGCTTCATGGTGCTTCGGCACCTTCTAGTCACTGAGCTTCCTGCAGTCCTCAGGACTCCAGGGCAACTTCCAGTCAAAATTGGAGGCTCCCACAGCCTTGAGCAACCTACTCATGTATTTGTTCCATCAAGTAACACGTATGCCAGACATGGGCTTAGTGTTGCATTAGCCAGAAACTTAAAAGGTAAGTTAGGCTTTCAAAAGTCCAAACCAAAATGAGTTCTCACCTGGTGCCTAGAGCTTATACTATTTCAGAAAGTTCTTTGGGGAATAATAGTCTCATGTTTATAAAGTATAAAGTACCTTAGTAGAGACACTACCTTGGTGTTACTATTCTTCTCAGATACATCTCACTGCCACATTACCGGCCAATTCTGAAATGCTAGAGTCATATACTGTTCATTTTGTTTTATTATTCAAGTTTGGGGGTACATGGGCAGTAGCTAGAAGTCCTTCCTGGAAGTGATGGCAGTGTGCCCATTAGCTGCTATGGAATTGATTTTGAGGAGGTAATAATTTTAGAAGTTACCATTCAGCAGCAAATAGGTCAGTAATATATCTTAGCATTTTATGACCCTTTCTACATTTCTTTCTAGTTAAAAAATAAAAATAGTCCTCTGAGGCTCAGAGATTTGTGAGCTCCTATAGGACTGTGAGACATTATCATTAAAGTTTGGGCAGCTCATACTCCCAGCTCTTTCTGCCCATGGGTGGAAAGGAAATGCCTATGAAGCACAGGGCTGCCACTTCCCTCCCCCAAAGGTCTATTCACTTATCTGGGTATTTATTCTTTCACCTGCTCTAAAACTTATTACAATGGTAATCACATAGTGCTGTCAGTACTTCTACTCTAGTGACAGCATTTCAGCATTGACACTCTGGTTATCCCTGTTTTACAGACAGGAATGCCAAGATTTCAAAGGGCCAACTTAATTACTCAGGTCACATAGGCATCAAGTGATAGGACGGGAGTTGGACCTTAGCTAAGTCTGATTGGAGAATGTATAGGTTTAACTATTGCACTCTTCTTAGTTTCCATAATGCTTCAGGTAGCTCACAGAGGCCTATTTAACACACACATACACACACAAAAAAAAAGAATTGGTGAAGTAAATGATGAAGAGGAAATTAAGGCCAAATGTTTGTTTGCATTCTTTACATTGTCCATAAAATCAAAAGCAAACTTGATGCTATACTGAGACTGGCAGAAACTTTCCCACATGGGCCTCCTAAGCATCACAGTGTGACAGAATGGCAGATTGTGGTCCCCTGACACCCCTGCAGCCAGTCTGCAACAGCTCCTGGGGCTGCTTCGCAGATCCACCAAGAATGCATCTCCACAGGGAGACAGTCAGTCTCCAGCACAGGCTAGAAAAGCAGAGCCCAGATCTGAGCATTTCCTGGCCTAGCTGAATCACAGGGAGCAGGGCTCCAGAGATGATGCTTTCTACCAGCAACCTAAGACACTAAACTGGAATGCACGCAGCCCACAGGGGCAGGTGAAGGTAGGCCTGTGTCCTTCTGTGAAGGGTCAAGATGGTGACACCTTCTGCCAAGAAGTACTTGGAGGCCAGACATCTGGTTTGCTCACCCTACCTCATTCCTGTGAAGACCCAGACACAGGAGAGCCACAGAGCCAGGCTCAGGCCCCTCAGAGGAGGATTCTGGGCACCCTGCGGTAGCACAGGGGGTGGGCCCCAAACCACACTCCTCAGGGCACGGATAGGATCACCTCCTGGGAAGATTTCAATCTGCTATGACAAAACACTAAGCGTGACCATTAGAAATCAATCAATAAGGCTGAGCATGGAGTCTCACACATGTAATGCCAGCACTCTGGGCAGCTGAGGCAGGATGATGGTGACTCAGTGAGACCCTTTTTTAAAATTAAAAAATACATATAAGACCTACTATGCAGCTCAGTGCAAAAGCTCTATGTTTAATTCTCAATAACACACAATCAATCAATTAATCCAAGAATTAAAGCAGATCTTGAATACTCATAGAAATTTTGCATGCTCCAATGTACACCAGTAACTAAATACAAGGACTTATTGCAGATGGTTGCTAGGGCAACTTAGTTAAGTGTTGAAAGATAATTATGATATGGTCAGTGAGAGTCAACCCAGAATCTCTAAGAATTACTTTTTCCTATATGTTTTGAAAGCAACTGCTAGAGTCCTAGTGTAGTAAATTGGAAACATGGAGCCAATTTTGCTACCTAAAGAGTATATCCTCCCTGATCCCAGGCAGGCGTCTATCTGCCCATGCTCAGGGTAAGTGTAGGCAGGCTGTACTGCTATGACTTAAAACACTGTGGTCTCTGAGTGCCATCAGCAACTCTTTCATGTCTATGTAACATGTATAAATACCTGTTTAGCCTATATGTAACATACATGTGTGTTACATGTATATGTAGAGAGATACACATACGTATAGTAAATTAAAAGTATCAGTTATATACAACATTCATTAAAACAGAAATTGGGCAGGCACAGAAATTGGGGGTTCAATCCCCAGGCCTGCTGTGCCAGCCCCACCCCCAGGGCACACTGAGATAGCAATTGAGACTGGGCGTGGTGGCGAGCACCTATAATCCCAGTTATTGGGAGGCTGTAAACAGGCGGATCACTATGAGTCTGATCTAGTAGTGAGATTCTGAATGCCCTATAGACCCTTCCATAAAATACAAAAAAAGAAAAGAAAAAAAAAAAAAAACTGGGAAAAAAATTACATAGAAAAGTTCTTTAGAAGTTCTATTTTCTTTCTGGAGCCTTTATCATCCTGCATACCATCCTCCTCGAAGGCCACCATCTTAAAGAGCCAGGCCCTTTCTGAACCACCTCTTGGCACATCCTGTAGTGTATTGCCAGCTCACACCCAGCCTGTCTCTCCAGTGTGTCCCCACTAAGGTTCCCCACCCACACTCATTTCTCTGCCACATTAGTTCCTACCCATTCCCTGCATGCACCGTGCACTCCACCTTTTGCTTTGCTCTTCCATTCATGTTACTCTTTCAGCCCAAATGCTTTCCATCTTTCTCCAGCTATGGAGTGTTTCCAATTTTCAAGAGCAAACTGAGGCTTTATCTTGTAATTCACCTTGATCCTTTTTCAAGTAAAAGGAATCACTTCTATAATAACCACAGTTGTCCTTTCTAATCGTCCAATTGTCCTTGCAAATTATTATTAAATATTTCAGATGAGAAAATTGAAGCTCTTGGAGATGGAATGATTCATCTAAGATCACACCACTAGTGGCTAATGGGAGCAGGACCTGAACTCATTTTTATAACATTTTCAAGGTCGCGAGTATCTTTCCAACATACCAGGATTTCCTTCATGCATTGTCTTTCCATGACAGAAAATACATTATATATATATTCTCTCATTGTGTATTCCACTACGTTTGTGAATACAATTTTTTATTCCTAGTTTGGTGCTATGAAAACTAAACTTTAGAGAGATAAAGTTCAAATGCTCAAGGTCACACAGGAAACAGCAAGGATGGCTGCAAACCTACATTGATATGACAGTGGAACTTATCTTTCTTGTGAATCTCCCTCCGTCTAGAAGGAAAATGGGTATTTGCAAGATGATTAAATTCCTACCAAAAATAAGTTTTTATGAGGCTTATCATGCAACTAAACGCACATGATCTTATGCTTGATATGTCTACTAGGTGTGGGTTCTATGCATACCATCCTCACACTTGCTCTCACTACCATTCCTTTCTTGGTATCTCTTAGCCTACACTCCAACTACTCAAGAGCCCTCTTTTTCAGGTCCTTTGGAAATATCATACTATATACGCCTGTCTTTATCTGCTACCTTGAACCCTAAAGTGAAAATTGGCGTTACTTGCAAGTCTTCCTGTTCTTGCTAAAAAGCTGCTGATTCATCCACACCAATGTACCTCAGGATTGCTTCCAAGTGCCACTGCTAAGTCTATTATTCCTATACCCTCAGGTGCCAGCTTGCTTTGGGGACACTAGCCCATGGACTACAGCATCTTCTATCCTGCATAGACATTGCCTTCCATCAAGCACCAGATTATTCCCTCGTTTTCAATAACCCTTGGCTTTTGGCTCAGAGCATGCATCTCTCCACCTCCTCTCCTGTTATCATCCTGGATAATATTATCAACCACATAGAAATCTTGGCTTCCACCATGAAGCAACCATTCTCTCCCTGGATTCTGTGTTCAAAAGCACAACTCTATTTCATAACATCCCAATTTCTGACACAATCCCAGCTCCATCCATCTCCCTCATTTGCTGCTTCCCTCTGTCTGAGGTTTTCTGTGCTACACTGAAAAGCCCATGCTATTGATCAATCACATCTATCTTCCCTTCCTTGCTCAGCTGGTCCAGATCCCCAAGCTCATTAGCTCAGCTATTTCCTTGACAATATCAACTCCCTTTCCCTTGCATCCTCCTACCGTGCCTATCTGGAAAAATCTCAAAGCCCAAACTATGCAACCCTCTGACTTTGCTCATCTCTATCCAAGCTTCTGAGCACTGCTGCAGAAAAATCAAAGCAAACAGCAGAACTCTAGATAATACTCATAGTCTCCAGCCACTCAAGGAACCTTAAGGTGCCACAACAATGTTTATATTTTTCTAGGTAGCTTTCTCCACCTACCTCCACAGTTGGTTCTCACCAAACCTCCTACTCCTGCTGATTTTTTTTTCTCTACATCCTATTTTATTGTTTTGCAGCCAACACAACAAACTGCAAATATTTATCTGAGCAAAAAGAGAACCAGCGCTTACATACAAATGGGAACCAGTGTTATTTTTGGCTTAAATAGGTGTATTTAAGCATAATGAAGACCACACTACTGTCTAGATTGCTCGTCTACAAAAGAGAACTGCTTCATCCTCAGACTTGCACACCATCACATTTCACTCACTCCCAGGTGATTATGACATGGAAATGCGTGCTACTGATCCTCTCAGCTTTGTGAGCTCACTTGGCCATTTGTTGTCACTTTAAAAATATTTATTAGTATCCATCACATGCCAGGCATTGCACTAAGAATAAGGAATCCATGGTGAAGAGACCGGCATGGTCCCTACTCCAACTGACTTACAACAACCAGAAAATATACTATCAACCATCATCTTGCATACTTTTGTCAGAAATGATCTGAGGGGAATTTTTATCTTCCTGCTACCAGACTCACACTGCTATAGCTTCCTTTATTTCCTCCACTAACAAATAACTGCTCCACCAATAATCTGACCTCACCTCCTAATTCATCAATCTCCCTCTTCCAGGAATGACTCCTCTGCCTTGAATCAGCAGCCTTGCCTTCTCTTTCTAATGCCTTTTTACCCCAGTCAATAAAAAACAGCCTTAGGTATGTCAATCTTCAAAATAAGAAAAACTCTCCCAAGCTGTTGTCCTAGTTTCTCCTTTTTGCAGGCAAATTCCTTTAAAGAGTTGCCTGTATTTGTGGATTCTATTTCTTTGTTTCTCAGTTCCTAAGACAGTATAATTTGGAGTATGTTGGATCCCCTATGTACACTTCCTTCTTTCACTGCAATTGTTTGCAGTTAACTCAGAGGACATTTTGAAGTGCCTAAGTTTCTTAACCTCTGAATAGGACTTGACATTCTTGTCTAGTCCCTTGTTATGGTTTAGAACAGAAATGACCTTCACAACTCTCATGCACTTGGAGGCAGTGCTTTGGAAGGTGATTGGATTACCAGAGCCTTAGAGCTAAATGTGAGATTAGGAGCTGGGGCCTGGATGGAAGAGGTGGGCTCTAGTGGGTGTATCTCCCTTCCTGGTCCTCTGTTCTCTCTGGGCTCCCTAAAAGCCATGACATGAGCAGTGTCACTCTGCTATAGGCCCTTCCACCAAGCTGTTTTTGCCTTGGAGCTGCCGACTATAGACTGAAGCCTCAAAAACCCATGGATGCAAATAAACATCTCCTCCTCTAAGTTGTGTCAGATATTATGTCCGAAAAATGAGAAAACAACTCTAAGACAGCCCTCTTTTTAGAAATACTGCTCTTCTTCTGATAGACCTTTTATCTCTCTGTGATAATTGTAAAGATGCCTCCCCCAAATTCTCATTTCCCAATTATTCAAACACTAACCTAAATATTTCTCGGAAAGCATTTTGCTGGTGGCATTGAAGTGATTAATCAGATAACATTAAAAAAAAAAAAAATAGGATGACTGCCCTGGATTATCAGGTGGGCCCATGCAAGAAGATTCGCAGTACAAGGAGACAAGCCACCACCATTAGCTTTGAAAGACATCATGTTGCCAGGGAGCAGGGACAGCTTCTAGAACTGAGAACAAACCTCAGCCACAAGGGAATTCTACAAACAACCTGAGTAAGCCTGAAAAATGGATTCTTCCCTTTATTCCAGAAGGTAATGCCAGCCTGCCAACATTTTGATTTCAGCCTGGAGAAACTCAAACAAAGGAAAGGCTGAGTCATGCAGTGACCAGACACTTCATCTACAGAAACTGGGGTGATAAATGGGAACTGTTTAAAGGTAATAAAGGTGAAGTAATATGTCACAGCAGCTATAGAAAACTGACACACTTTAACTGCTTCTTCTTTCCCTCTTTGTGGTTCCCTCTTCCTCTACCTGTCTCTTAAACATTGTTTCTATTGTATTCCTTCCCCTTGAGTAATGTTATTAGCTCCATGGTTCAATTGCTATCTACACACCACTAAATTGATAAGCTATAACTCTATGTCAGATATTTTGCTTAACTTCAATTCCATAAATCCATCTTTCTGCCATACAACTCCATCCACTTGACTCAGAAGTACCTAAAATTCAATGTCTAAACCTAAATTCATGGTCTGGCCCCTAACATTTCTCTTCCTAAGATCTTTATCTATTAGGAATGATGTGACAGCCATGGGGTCACTAAAATCTCAACCTGAGTCTCTTCTTGTCTCCTCCCTCTTTTCAGTCAATTCAATCCCCACGGCCATCTTTTCCAGCCCCAGCTTTACATCATTCACTTCTCCCTATGGTGACATCCCAGTACACATCACCATCATCTATCACAGTACTACAAAGGCTTCCAACTCCTCTCCTTCCTCCATGGACACAGTGTCCAGTTCATCCTCCTAACTGCGATCAAAATATCACCACCGCTCAGATAAAGCTCCTACATAATGGAATGATATCACAGAGACCATGTAGCAGTCCTGAAAAACACTGCCAGGAAGATCCAGAACCGGGGAAAGATATAAGGAAAACCATGGGAAGAAAAGAGGTTGACTTTTTAAAAAACAAAAAAGGAGCTGGCAAGATAGCTCAGTGACTAAAGTGCCTACCAGGGCAAGCTTAAGTAAGTACAGGAACCGTGATTGGATTCCTGGCACCATATGCCACACTAGCCCCACCCGCCAGAAACCCTGTGTAGTAGCACACACCTATGATCCCAGAGCCGGGGAGGCTGAAAGCAGGAGGATCGCCATGAGCCCCAGCTGCATAGTGAGACCCTGCAACAACCAAATGCCTCCCCAAAAAATCATAAAGTTATATGAAGGAGTTTGAAAATGTCTCAAACTACTAGTGAGACAAGACTCATTCTCAGACATAGCAATAAAATTTCTCCTTGGTAACATTAAACACCTAAAGTCATAGTAAAAATACAGTGATACCTCAGTTCATGAACACTTTAGTTTGTGAAGTTTGTTTCATAAATAAAATTTTGTTTGTGTTTATAAACTCTACATCAGGTAGCACATAAAACCACAGCCACAAAGGGAATACAAAGGCAGAACCATTTTGTATTTGTATATACAGAATAGTTAGGACAGATAAACAGCTACTTTCACTTGATTCTATGAGAAGAGAGATTTGTAGTACTAGTGTTTCGACAGGATATCCTGTCTGCTTCTTGACATAGTGGATAACAACTATGACTATGTATAACCACTAAGAAGATAACAATATAAAAATGTATTGATTATTGAAAATGTCCTATTATCAGCTTTGAAACTGTCTCATTGATATTTGTCTCTCAATAAAATAAAATTTAAAAAAATAAAAATAAATAAACCACAGCCACCTTTCCTGCACAACACAAACACAGCCATCTTTTCCAAAATCATGGAATAAATTAAATTCATGAACCAAAGTATCACTGTATATTGAATTTCTAATAAAAAAAATTTCTAATAAAACTGTCAATAGGATCCAATTTTCACTCAAACTAATTTAATATAAAACTTGAGATAAAGGTATCACCAAATATACATACACGGAGATCACATTTCTACATTATTTTTCTGTGATGTATACCAAGCTTGCCTCCTATCTCTATATAAGTCAATATGCCTTGACAGGTCTGGTCCAAGCAAAATAAAAATACCCATTCTACCATGACTTGTGAACAAATAAACCAGAACAACTTGCCATTACATATAATTAAGTAGGTACTATTTTATAGGCAACCAGATTTAAGAACAGATTATACTTTGACTCTTTGAATCACACAGTAAGATAAATTTCAGTATACTAAGAGACAGGTTAGTCCAAGAGTTTCACATTCCTTTATTCACTACATGTAATGCTTAAATGATGTTTAGATGCTGCCCATATTGATTTTAGTTCTCTGTCCAAACACTAAAAACACCAATTATACAAACAGTTCCAGGACTTAGAGCTGAGATTGTTTGCACAATGCTTAAGGAAGAATATACAAGGAATACTAGGAGCCTGAAGCCAAGTCCTGCAGATAATTTCCAGGTTATACTCCCAGAAAGCAGATTATAGACCCATGGTGAAATTTACTTAAAACCAGCATCCATGGGGAAATCCATTATGAACTCTGGCCATGACAAAATCCTATTACAACTTTCTTCCGTTACAAAGGTACCTAACAATAGAGCAAGCAATAAAGAATCCCAAACAGGAAGCTTTAAGCACAGACTTGAAAATATTTTTTTCTTCTTTTTTGCAGAAATTGTAAAATAGGGCAGAGAGCATTTGGCCTGCCCTGATAAGAGATAATTGTCACAATTAGCATCTGCTCTCTATTCCAGTCTTATTGACTATTGGATACAGCCACATGTTTATCAAGTCCATCTAGGCTATCACACACACACACACACAAACACACACACACACACACACACATCCTTTAACACTGTAAATTCAGACTCATTTCAATTTAACCCTAATGTGAGGTTTTTTATAATTTCTATAGATATCGGCTCATTCATTTGTTTCAAGAACCACTCGTTTTTTTTCAGGCTTTCCCCATCTTTCATGTACAGTATGCTCTCCCCAAATTTGAAAACTCCATTACTATATATTGTCATCAGGAAATTTGTTTTGAAATTTAGAAACAAATTTTATTTAAGATCTGAAATACAATTCCTAAAATACCAACTTTGCCAGAAAACTGTGTCTATACAATAATGCATAACCTCTATCATGTAGAATGTATATTAGACTCAGATATAAAAACCAAGAAAGGAACCACCATCCTTCAATAATTTGAGCATACATTTTGTGAAGAGACAGAGATTGAGAGGTCGCTCCCGCATTGCTGACCTCCAGCAGCAGTCAACTTCACGTAGAACCTGGGAGCAGGAGACTCAGAATCGAAGCTCTTCTATCATCTCTCTCCCATGAGATTTTTTTGATCTTCAGCTACAGTTTTTGTCACTGTTAGCAACTTTATCTTCAAATTTGATAGCTAACAATGTTACCAACAAGACAGATCTTCGCTCCATGAATTCCTGTGTGTTCATTGGGAATCTGAACACTCTTGTGGTGAAGAAATCTGATGTGGAGGTCATCTTCTCAAAGTATGGCAAAACTGTGGGTTGCTCCATTCATAAGGGCTTTGCCTTTGTCCAGTATGTTAATGAGAGAAATGCTTGGGCTGCTGTAGCTGGAGAGGATGGCAGAATGATTGCTGGCCAAATCTTAGATATTAATCTGGCTGCAGAGCCAAAAGTGAACAGAGGAAAAGCAGCTATGAAATGGTCTGCAGCAGAGATGTATGGCTCCTCTTTTGACTTGGACTATGACTTTCAACGTGATTATTATGACAGGATGTATAGTTACCCAGCACATGTTCCTCCTCTTCCTCCTATTGCTCGGGCTGTAGTGCCCTCGAAATGCCAGTGTGCATCAGGAAACACCTCCCAAAGAGGCAAAAGTGGCTTCAATTCTAAGAATGGCCAGCGGGGATCTTCATCCAAGTCAGGAAAGATGAAAGGTGATGACCTTCAGGCCATTAAGAAGGAGTTGACTCAGATAAAAACAAAAAGTGGATTATTTGCTGGAAAGCCTGCAGAAAAGTGAAGAGGAACAGAGCAAACAAGTAGTGTTACATATGAAGAATGCTAAGACCAAAGAGGAGCAGACCACCACCTCCCAGAAGAAAGGTGAGACTAATGTGAAGATGGAGGCTGAGGGGGCTGTGGGTGACTCTACTGGACGGTGATGAAAATGAAGATCGGGCAGAGGACCAGCTGGAGTTGATCAAGAATGATGAAAAAGAGGCTGAGGAAGGAGAGAATGACAAAGACAGCACCAATGGCAAGGATGACTCTTAAGCACATAGTTGGGTTTTGAAGTCGTGTCCCATTATTTCTTTATCTAGGCACTTGTCTAAGATCAAAATTTCACCAGATCCTCTCCCCTAGTGTCTGCAGCACACACTCACTGTTCTCCCTGTGTCCTACCATGTTTATAATTGCCCTGTGCCTGGGGTACCATTTTCACTTCCTTTGATGCTTTTAGTAGTTTTGTTAAGTCTTCTCTATAATTTTTGCTTTTTAATTTTGATGATTCTTTATGACTTAACAGTAAACAGGTTGTATGGTTTTTATCAGCTGTCTCCACAATAATCTCTCATTATGCAGGCAGTACAGTTATTTCCACTTATACATGATTTCAGTAGTTGCTTCCCTAACTGCAAATGCAATCTCATTTAGTGAAGCATCTGAAAGCAGCTTTGTTTGACTTAACAGTTACGTGTGTCACCCCACATGAAGTACTTTGTTGGGCTGTTAAACACAAATGTAACATTGTATTTTTGTGAATGAGAGCATGTCAAATGCATCCTCTAGAAAAATTAGTGTAATAGTCTTTGTTTTCTAAACTTGATACTGTGGGGTATTTTTTGTGAATGCCTGATGTTTGGGATCTTTTTTCTCAAAATAAACAAGTCTTTATTAAACCAGGAAAAAAATAATAATTTGAACTATAGAATGCCTAAGGAACAAGATAGGTAGATTTTCAGAGGATGGACTGTTTTACTTCGTTCAAGCACCACAAAAAAATTAGCACAAATGTATGGGTTTTCAGGTATATACATTAAGTTGAACATGCGGCAATAGGAATCAGGGTGTGTTGTCACATAGCATTTAACACATATTAGAAAATTGTGTAGTGTCAAAGGAATACAACCATCAGCATTTAAGCAATGTTGTCAACTACACAATGAAATGGTCTACTGAATGTTTTTTGTCTAATTACTGCATACACTGACAGCAACTTTGAAATGAGGAAAGGAGTTCATACTCCTTTTATTTTCTGTTTAAAATAGAACAGAAAACAAACTGGAATATAAGTCCTGTTATATGTTGACAATGTTAAAGAAGATCAATTATACAAGTAAAAAATGAAGAACAGACAGTGTTTATAGATACCAGATATCAGTGGTGAGAGGTCGGTAGACCCTCACAGGGCTTTGGATGATAGCCAGCAGAAGCCACTTTGTAATCACTGGCAGTAAAAAGTGAAGCAGAATTCTTTGCCAGATACTTCAGGAAATCATGCAGTTGCCCAGCAATAGCGCAAGGCTCTGCTCATCAAGGGCCACATAGGCCAACATCACTCCTATTCTCACGAATAGTCTCAAGAGGTGTGGTGCTCCTGGGACACTGACACATCAGGGTGAGCCAGGAGGATTTCAGTATACTGGGGCCTCCCAAATTTGTAGAGCAGCTGAGTGCCCAACATCACATTGAAAGACTCTCATTCTGACCACAACTTCATTAACTGCATATCCCTTATTATCAACATTTCCCTTGAAGATCCCAATGCAGCTAGCTAAAAGGTAAGAAAAGATCTCTTAAAAACAACTACAATACAGGAAAAAAATAATTCATCAAGTGTAAAATGATGCAAGGATGAACAATGTGAGACTAATAGGCATCAATGAGAAAGGAGTCAATACAAATGATATAAAAAGAATATAAACAGAAGCAATAGAAGAAGAAGTTCTAAATATGGGAAAACAATCTGATATTCAGATAACCAAAGCATACATAACTCAAAAGAACATCAGCTCAATTAAAAAGACACTGAGACATATAATAGTCAAGATCCCAGAAATCCAGCACAAGAACAATATTCTGAAAGCCATTAGAGAAAAGAAGTAGATCACATTTAAAGGAAGAACAATCAGAATAATGGCAGATTTCTGTTCATGAGCCATGAAGTCAAGGAGAGCATGGAGGAAAGTACTTCAAGTCCTCTATGAAAGCGATTTTCCAACCCAGACTACTGTACCCTGCAAAACTCTAAAGTTTGATAGAGAAGGAAAATACTTCCATGGCAAAGAACAACTAAAGAATTTCATGATGACAACGCCAACCTTACACAAACTACTAAAAGATGTTCTAGAGAGGAAACAAAATGATCAGAACTCCACAAATGTGAACAGAAAGAATCCACTAAATAGGACAAACAATTAAACACAAGACAAAAAGGAGTAAATAACAGCAGTAAATAACATCTCAATCATAAGTCAATATATCTCAATTATAGCCATCAATGTAAACGGACTCAATTCACCAGTTAAAAGAAATAGACTAACACAGTGGTTTAGGAAACAAAACCCAACAATATGTTGTATACAAGAAACAGACTCAACTCATAAAGAAACTCATAGACGAAAGTCAAAGGATAGAAAACAATACTACATGCCCCAGCACCGCAGAAAAAAAGCAAGGGTAGCAATCCTGTTCTCAGACAGTCTCAACTTCAAACCAAGAATGATCAAACAAAATTTAAAAGGCCACTGTATACTGGATAGGGTAAAATTCAAGAAGGGGGCTGGAGAGAGGACTCAGTGGAATGAGCACTTCCCTGACAAGTGCAAGGGCCTGCAATCAATTGCTGGTTCTACAAAAAAAAAAAAAAAAATTCAACAGGAAGATGTAACACTCATAAATATCTATGCATCAAACAGGGGAGCACCCAACTATATAAGACAAATCTTGACGGACATGAAAAATCTAATATCCAATATGACAATCTTAACAGGAGACCTTAACACCCCCTTATCCCAACAAGATAGGTCAATGAAACAAAAAATTAGTGAAGAAGTAACAGAACTGAACCAGAGCTTGAAATAAATGGACTTACTGGACATATACAGAGTGTTCTAACCAACCACAGCTGAATATACATTTTTATCAGCTGCACATGGGTCCTTTTCTAAAATATACCACATAATAGATCATGCTTAAGTATATGCAAGAAAATAGAAATTAACCAGAAAAAAAAAAAAAAAAAAAAACAAGATCCGCCCAATCCCAGGCCTCACAAAGTGTGTGGGAGAGCTTCTGCTCTCTCCTGCACTCTCACCAACACAGGAACAGGCCGGTCACGTGAAAGAGACCTTTCCCCCACATTCTGCAGACTTCCCCTGCCCCTCCAGAGCCAGCACAGCCCACCCTGTACACAGCATCCAGCCTAGCCCAATGCAATCCCTATCAAACTACCAACAAAATACCTCTCAGACCTAGAGAAATCATTCCTAGACCTTATTTTGAACCAGAAAAGACCTAGAATAGCAAAGGCAATCCTGGCCAACAAAGCCAAGGCAAGAGGCATTACAATTCGGCCTTGAAATTATACTACAAAGCTACTGTGATAAAATCAGCATGGCGCTGACAACAAAATAGACCTGAGAATCAATGGAATAGATTAGAAGACACAGAAGCCTCTATGAACACACTCGGCCACCTTATCTTTGAAAAAGGGGCCAAACATGGTCTCTGGAAGAAAGATAGCTTAATTAACAAATGCTGGTGGAAAAACTGGCTCTGTACATGCTGAAAACTAAAACTTGACCCAAGTCTATCACAGTGCACTAAGGTAAAATCAAAATGGATTAAAGATCTAAACATTAAAAGAAAAAAAAATCTATCTCCTGGAGGAGAAAGTAGAAGGAACTCTTCAAGACATAAGGGTAGGCAAAGAGTTCATGAACAAAAATCAAATCTCAAGGGTAATAGTTCAAAGAATTAACAACTGAGACCTCCTCATTGAGAAGTTTTTGCATATCAAAAGAAATTACCATCAAAGGGAAAAGACAACCAACAAACTTTGAAAAAATCCTAACTCATAAGCACTAAGACAAAGGTCTGCTTTCTAGAATTTATAAAGAACTAAAAAATATCAGGGTCCCAAAATTTAAAGAACCAATCCAGAAATGGGCATCTCAGATGAACACATACTTCTCAAAGGATGAAATTAAAGAAGCAAATGAATATAAGAAAAATGGGTCAGGAGACGGCTTAGTAGAATAAGTGCTTGCCTGGCAAGTGCAAGGGTCTGAGTTCAATCCCTTGTTCAGAAGAAAAAAAAAAAAAAAAAGACAGAAAGGAAAGCAGAACATTTGGGGCTGGGGAGATGGCTCAATGGAATAAGCACTTCCCTGGCAAGAGCAAGGGCCCGAGTTCAATCTCCAGTTCCACAAAAAGAAAAAAGAAAAATGCTTCACATCACTAGCCATCCATGAAATGCAAATTAAAGCAACATGGAGATACTATCTCACCCAAGAAAGAAGGGCTATCATAGAGAAATCAACCAACAATGAATGTTGGAGAGTATGTGGGGATATAGGAACCCTTTTCCACTGCTGGTGGAAATGTACACCGGTGCAACCAATACAGAAACCAGTGTGGAGACGCCTTAAAAACTTAGGACTGGAAATCCCATTCAAACCAGCTATCCCTCTACTGGGAATTTTCCCAAAGGAACTGAAAATGTCATATCATAGTGTTATATGTGTACCTATATTTATAGCAGCACAATTTGTGATATCCAAATCTTGGAAACAACCAAGATGCTGGTCACATGAGGAATAGATGAAAAGGATGTGGTATTACTCAGCTATAACGAATGACAAACTTGAAGCATTTCTACTTAAGTGGATGCCACTTGAAGATATATGAAGATGTACTCATAAGTGAAATAAGCCAGACTCACATGTGTAAATATTGTATTGTCTCTCTAGTATAAAAACTCAAAAGAAGAAATAAAACTAGAAAAATATAACGCAATTAAAAGAAAACGAGAACTTCAGAATTAGACAACAAAATGAAGGCAAGGAAAAAAGCTAGGAAAAGTGACAGGGGAAGAGCCATACATTATATGCATAAGATGGGTAAGGCAATGATCCTGAGAATCTTTAGCAGGTTTTTGAAACTAGCAGTTGATTGGTAGGATTCTCACACTGACTAACTATATATGCTGATATCTGTGAACTAAGCAACTGCACTGAAGATAGCAATGTGTAATAGTAGGGTCACTCTTGGAATGCCTGTCATTCTGGTCTTCTAAATACGTACTGCTTGTCATGACATACCAGTTA
>PVKA01016370.1:13961-48184 GCA_004027165.1 Ctenomys sociabilis | reverse complement strand
TGCAACTGCGGGACAATCCCAGAGCTCTCAGAGGCTGGTGTAGCTGGAGTGATGGGGGTCATAGGGGTCATCGGTGAAGGGTACAGGGGTGTGGTGCCTGGCAAGGGTGCTGTTGTAAGAGTCTGTGAATGGAAGAGTTGTGGAGTCTGGCCTGAGGCCCCCTGAGGCGCTTGCTGGGGTGCTGACTGCTGCACAGCTGTTGCTGCAGCTACTGTTGTCTGCTGCTGCTGCTGCTGCTGTTGCTGCTGCTGCTGCTGTTGCTGCTGCTGCCTCTGTTGCTCTTCTAAAATAGACAGGCTGTTGGTGCTCTGAACAGGCTGCGGTGTGAGTCCTGTGCCGTAAGGCATCATTGGACTGAAGATGGGGATTCCAGGAGTCATGGCACCCTGTGGGAAGCAGAGGAATGGTAAGGGTCTGTGTGCCCTTTCTAGCAGAACCACAGGTAATATGTGCACAGCAAATGCTTTGTGAGTATGGTGCGTAACTAACATTACTAGGCTAGAGCTTGCTGATCTTACACATAAAGCTGTCTTTTTAATCCTGAACACAGTAGACAAGAGCTTAGGATTTTTAATCTGCTACTACTAATTACATGTGAGAATGTATGAGGGAATTTTGATTATTACAAAGAACAAAAGAGAGATAACTAAGTGACTACAAATTTCTATTTAAGCACCTGAAATAGCACCCCTTTTACTCTTCCAGTGTCTGTCCCAGTCATGGATGGTCAATTACATCCTTAGCCTAGAGATACCACCCAGCATGTTAAACAGAAAAACAGGCACTTAGAAAATAATGAAGTGTCATGATCATGACAATTACACTATTATTCAAAAAAGTTGATCACTTGCTGTTTCAAGGGCATAAATCTACAAAATAATAGTAGCATTTTGCTTTTGCACCCTGCATCCAAGCTTTCCCAGAAACTGATACATTTGCTAATTTATCTAGGTCTCACAGCAGTCTCTTGGGAGGGGAGAACAACTATTCTTTCCATGTGAAGATAAGAAACTGATGCCCAGGAGGGCACACAATGTGCCGAGGGCACAGGTCCCACAAGCAGATGAGCCAGGGTCACCCATCCACGGACCCAGGCTAGTGCCTCTCTCACACCAAAATTAGTGAAGCTGAGTTTTCAGGGGCCAGGCATAACTTTGTGGATCTCTTACAAGGTGTGGTGAAAAAAAATACGGTGAACCGTGCCGTCCAGGGCCATCCAAGAGAAGGACAGGCTCGTAAGAGACTCTTCAGTGTGTTCTCACCCACTTTATCCACAGGTCCAGGCACTCTGGCTCCTTGCCCCAAACTTGGAATGACCATGAGACGTAAACATTTTTATTTCATTCAGGACATTAAAGTAGTCACAACAGTGCAACTAAAGATATGCAGGAAAGAGGACATTAAAAACTGTTTCAGAAAATGGCAGAAATGACAGGGGGGGTGAGGAGGTACTCTGAAAGGGATGAAATGGCGATGTGTCTCTCACTGTTATAACATTTTTTAAGTTTATACACTCATAATGGTTTTGTTTCCTTTTTTGTCTTTTTGAGACAAAGTTTTGCTATATAATTCAGGCTGGGCTTCAACTCACACTGTCGCCCTGGCCAGCCTCCCAGGTGCTGGGATTACAGGTGTACACCACCTTCTCCAAGGTTTTCAATCACAGCTTTCGTTAGATTCTCAAATACACGCAAGATATAACAAGGACCAAGATTCTTTCTCACTTCCACCACTTTAGTACAAGGTAGTTGCCAGGGATATAGCTCAGTGGTATAAACACCTGCCTGACAAGGCAATTATGACTAATAAGATATTGTATTGTTTTAATAGCACAGTGGCAGGCAGAGTACAAAGGAAGGGCAAACCTATGCTATGATTATCAACAGTGTAGGGATTAAGTAAGTTCTATTGCAACATCATTTATTTCTCTAAAATACTAAGCAGCCTTTCAGTGACATGGAAAAACTAAATTTTTTTTTTTTTTTGGGTACCAGAGATCGAACTCAGGACCTTATTCTTTTCTTTTGGGGGGGGTAGAACCAGGGATTGAATTCAGGCCCTTGCGCTTGCCAAGGAAACCCTTATTCCACTGAGCCATCTCCCCAGCCATAGGACCTTATTCTTGCCAGGTAGGCCCCTATGCCGCTGAGCTATCCCTCTGGCCAAAAATTAATTTCAAATGGCTCACAGACATAACTAAAACCAAAACTACAGCATAAAGAGAACAATCCTTATGACTTCGGGTAGGCAAGAATTTCTGACATAGAAGCGATATCCTTGAAAAAAAAATCTGATAAATTGCACTTCAGGAAAAAAATTATGAATTTGTAGGGCAAGCCACCAAATGACAAAAAACTTCCACATTATGTACATGTGAAAAATTAATACAGAGAACTTTTAGAACACAAAAGGCAATGAATAAATAAAACATGGCAAAAGATGTGAAGGACATTTTGTAAATGAAGATACATAAATGGCCAATAAAGCATTTGATAAGACCCTCAGGATTATCAGTCACCAAGAAAATATAAATTATAACCACAATAAACCAAGTGCATTGTGCATGCCTGCAATCCCAGCTATTTAGGAGGCCGAGGCAGCAGGACTCCAAGTTCAAGGCTAGCACAGGCAACTTATAGACTACATCTCAGAATAAAAAATAAAGAGGATGTATGTAGCTCAGTGGTTCCTGGGCTCCATCCTCAGTACAACCCCCCCAACAAATATTATTATTATTATTGGTACCAGGAATCAAACTCAGGACCTTGCACTTGCCAGGCAGGTGCTGTGCTGCTGAGCTATATACCCTTGGCCCTCTAATATATTAAGCAGCACCAGAATGGCAGAAAGCAAACAACAACCTCCTGATGGTCCAAAGTGCCAGTGAGGAGGGAGGGGGAGCAACTATAATTCTTCTAGCAGCCAGCAAACTGTAAAAAGGTAGACAGAGCAAATGGTCTGAAGAATTTGCTATAAAGCTTAATATATTCTTGCACATGACCTAGTACTCCTACTACTGTTTACCCAAGACAAAAATACAACATGAATGTTTCCCCAAATGGAAATAACTCAAACACCAGAGACCAGTGCATAGGTAAATTACGGTAAGCCATACAAAGGAGTACTACTTGGCAATAAAAAAAGATTTACTGATACAGAAAATGTCACACTGGGTAAATCAACCAAAGTACAAACTGTATGACTTCATTTATATGAAAATCTTAAAACAGGCAAAACTAATCTTTAGCACTGAAAATCAGATTTAGTAGTCACCTAAGGCCAGGAGATAACTGCAAAGGGATTTTTTTAGGGTAAATGGAATAGTCTACAACTTACACAGAGACACAATTGTCAAAAGGTACAGTTTTTAAAAAAAATGTATTTAGTACAGAGTCTACAGATCAGACTTGCGCTACACAGATCAGACTTGTACTGATCTCCCTTGTTTTCAGCTTCCAACGTGCTGGGATTATACACATATGCCACCCAGTCTCAATCACTGTCTCAGTGCACCTGGGGGTATTGGGCCAGCATAGCACGCCAGGAAAAGGTACATTTAAAATGGTGTTTTTTATTGTATCTGAATTATATCTCATCAGAAGTTACTAAATTTTTCTTTTCTTTCTTTTTTTTTTGCGAAACCAGGGATTAAACTCAGGCCCTTGTGCTTGCCAGGGAAGCGCTTATTCTACTGAGCCATCTCCTTGGTTAAATTTTTTTAAAAAGGTATGTGACTTAGAACTTTTTACATAAAAAGGAAAAGATAAAATTAGAAAATAATTTGGTGACTTTTGACTTTCAAAGTCAAAGACCTTTAGAATCATCTGGTACTGTCTCCTCTAAGTGCTTGTCACAAAACTTTTATAAACAAAAACACATTTTAACTTTCAAACCAATGGCCACATAAAATACTGTACCCATTTGAAGACTAACACAACTATTCCCAAAATGTCCGAAAAACAGAAACACATTTCAGCCACAGGTGGGTAAATGTGTGTCTCTCGTGGCACATGCGTCTGCCCACCCTATGCCCACCGGCTCTCTTACCTGGGGAGAGGCCAAGCCCTGGGCATATGGTGGCAGGCTGTTGTTCTGATCCATGATGCTGACTTTCTTCAGCACTCAGTCTTCCTACAGCATCCCCAGTATACTCTTCTTGAAACTTCCAGACCAAGAAAGTGTGATGCTGCTCAAGAAATAAAGTTTTAAGGTAAGACACACACACACACACACACACACACACACACACACACAGTCCTGTACAGTCCTACAGTACAGTCCATGGCCAGTTTTGCGGTACACAAAGTAAACTAAGAAAAACAATAAGATTGTTTTGGAACACTTTGTTTTCTTAAATCCGGAAGTCCACACTCTTTTTTCATGTTTTCTGTGACAATACGCAAAATTACCTAAAGGAAGTGCAAGAAACTTTTGGGGAAAGTTATAACTAATTCTTTTTTTTAATGTATTTATTTTAGTACAGGGTCTCACTACATCAATTGGACTCGTAGTGATTATCCTGTTTTCAGTCTCCCAAGCACTGGGATTATACTGGGATAATAGGCATGTGCCACCACACCCAGTTTCAAAATCCAGGGGTGCCTGAGGCTGCCCAAGCAGGCACTTTAATCCACTGAACTATCTAGTCAGCCCTTTATTCTTTCTGTTTTGTGTTTTTGAGACAGTGTTCTCACTATGTAATTCAAACTGGCCTTGAACTCCTGTTGATCCTCCTGCCCCAGCCTCTCAAGTGCTGGGATTACAGGAGGCGCATTACCACACACAAGGAGAAAACTAGTTCTTAAACAAATTGTACTATCACTCAAGAACAGGTATATAACTACTGTACGTATATTGAGCACTTGTTGGCCAAGTTCAGGTTTTAAAACATTCCATTCAATTGTACACCTTCCACAATGTCTTCAGCATGAAGTTCAATAAATACAGAACCAGCCCCAATATACTTTAGGGTTTACTGAGCTCTAACATTAATAAAATGTCTGTGAAAGAAAATGTACAGATACAATAACTAAAACATATTTCAATAAAGGTAATACATCAATGTGAACCATGTGTAGATCTGCTTTGCTTAAATCATCTCTTTTTTTCTTTATCGGAGCCAGGGATTGAACTCAGATCCTTGCGCTTGCCAGGGAAGTGTTTATTACACTGAGCCATCTCCCCAGCCCCAAATCATCATCTCTTTATTGTGTATGCATCTGTAATTATTTCCAACAATGACTACTAAAAGACTGTGGATGAAGAGGGCTGCTGGGAATAGGACCTAGGGCCTCAATCATGCTAGGCAAGCAAGCACTGCTCATAGCTACATACCCAGCACCGAGGACTCTCCCTTTCCACTCTATAAATCAGTTCTGCTCAGACAGACCTATAACTTGTTCAAGGATGTTGTGAGAATTGATTGATTCAGCACAGAATTAGCTGAGTTAATTCACTAAAATGTCTGATTACATAGCTAAGTATAGCTATTATCATCATTAAATTTCAGTTCAAACATTTCTTATCATCTAATAAGATATTCTCAAGTAGAGCTCCCAGGTCACAAAATTATTGTCAGGTTATTGTCCAAAGACCCACATTCCATTCACTGGTACAGAGGAGATACTCAGATATTTATTGAATCAGTAAATACTGAAAGAATGTGACAATCATTTGCCAGGAAAGGACCCCAAAGATTATCCTACAAACATCACTAAAAAAGAGACCAAAGAAAGCTCTGCTTTTGAAAGTAAACATATTAGAGCTGTAAGAAACATTTTTTCTGATACTGTTATAACAGAAGTGCTGCAGGTACAAAGTCAACAATACACTCCCTAATGTCTGGCCACTATAGCTCAGCAGACTAAAGCGCCTGTTTAGGCAGATGCAGGGACTGGGGTTCAGTCCCTGGTGTGCCCTATCATTCCAGCCTCACTCCACCCCCAACCCTAGGGCACCCCCTAACAGCACCCCTACGACGTCCTGTGACAGCATTTGCGCCTGTAATCCCAGTGTTTGGGAGGCTGAAAACAGGTTCACTATGAGTCCGATCTGTGTAGTGAGACCTTGTAGACCCTGTACTAAATACATAAAAGAAATTTTTTTAAAGATACAATCTCTGGATCAAATAGTCCAGCACTTGGGAGGCTGAGTCAGGAAGGTCACTGTGAACTCCAGGCCAGCCTGCTCTACAGTGAGTTCATAGCCAGACTAAACTACATAGCCAGCAGGCCCTGTCTGAAAAAAAAAAAAAAAAAAGTTTTACATGCTATTACATAGATAAAAAAACAGTTACAGGATTCTCAAGTGCAGCATGAGGAGTCCACTCTGACAAATGAGTAGGTAAATTTGAGAGGAAAACACTGGAGGCTGAAAATTCAGTTCAAGGCACAACTGCCATTATTGACCCAAGAGATAGGAGGCTATGATTTAGAGCCCTAGGGGCCCGAGATTCATCCAGGATCTTTTGTGGTCCCGACCACTTTTTGTAAACTTAAAAGAGTCCACAGAAAGAACTAGTTGACGCTCAAGATGGATGACTGTAGACTGCTCAGAGCTCATCTCAGTCCCAGCAATAGCACAAAGCGTCATTCCTCACAGGCACCAATCACACACAGTGGCCACTGCACTGACTTATCCTTTGAAAACAATTGTATGCACCTTTAGGAAACCAAAGCATCAAACTGGAGACTTTGGAAGGCAATCAAATTAATCTGGCACAGCCTTCTAGCGGCCCTATACCTCAGGCATAATAATTTCTTCCCCAAAACCCTGTCTAGTTGGGACACTCGGCAGGCCTGGGCCTGGAGACGCAGACCTTGTAACTAAAAGTGGTGCGCGTACGTATGTTTGTATCTTAAGCTAAACCTTGTTCGAAGTAACAGGCTTCTGACAATGTTTTAAAAGTATCAAGGACAACTTAATAATAAGACCACCCCCGCTAGTAGCAAGCGGGACAGCCACAGGCCGGGGTAAAATCTGCCCTCCAGCAAGGGGCAAAGGGAAGCAGGACATGGCGCAGTCTGGGTCTCACATGTGCAAGCTGTCCTGTGCCAGCCCGTCCCAGAACCCTGACTCGTGAAGCAGAAACCGCGGCCGAGAGGTCCCCGGCCGGGTCGCACAGGCGGCGGGTACAGGCCGAGAGGCCGCGGCGCGCTGGAGGAACGTTCCCCGCGCCGCTGCGCTCGCCCGCCAGCCTCCGTCGCTTGTCCTCGCGGCGGCGGTCGCTTGTGCCCACGGCCTCAGAAAACAGGAAAAGAGAGTAAGACCGTTACCTGGAGTCACTGCAGAGATGACAAGAGCGCGCGGAAACGAAGTTAAACCACAGCCAGCCCAAGCGCCCGCCTTCGCGACCCTCCCCGAACCCACTGAGCGCCCGGCGCGCGTCTATTACGTCACTTCCGTCCGCCGCAACCGCGCTCTAGCCGGCTGGGCTCGCGGAGACGCGGTCTGGAGCTGCGTTACGGCGGATTTAGGGGAAGGGAAGTACGGGGGGGAACTCCCCCGCGGATCTGGGGCGGCCGCGGGACTCGGTCCGCGAGGAAGATACCAATTCTTAGGGTTCTTTTTCTTTTTAATGTGTTTAGTACAGGGCCGCAGGCTCTCACTACGTAGGTCGGGCTCTTTCAGCTTCCCGACCGCTGGGATTACAGTCGCGCGCCACCGCGTCTCAGTGCGCCCTAGAGGCGAGGCCGGCGCGGCATGCTGGTGCTAGAACCCCGGTCCCTGCGTCTGCCTAACAGGCACTTTAATCCGCTGAGATACCTGGCCGGCCGAGAAACCATTTTTTTGAAGGTTGGGTTTTATTATTTGTTTTGTTTTTTAACGGATTGGCGATGTGACCTTTGGCCAGCACGTATTCCCCTTACAATGAATGTTAGCTAATCAAATTTAGGGAATAAAAAGCAAAACCGGATGGCTTGTGCTTATACAATTATATTTTAATTCTGCTACTATCTTCTCGTGCATGTTGACTTTCTGAGTTCCTTAAGGACAATACAATCCATACTTGTTTTTCACCTCTAGGCCAGTGCCTGGCACCGTATTAACGCTATGGAGATATGAATAAGTACAATGTACTCAACTGTCCATAGGTAGTAAAGAAAATATTTTTCCTTATCCTGTTCAATTAAAAAATATTTTAGACAAATAGTTTTTTTTAGTCTTTTCCGGCTCCAGAATCGCACGTACACATCAGATAGTCCACTTGACATTAATTAGCCCGTTCTTGCTTGTCTGCTTGCATTTTTGGCTGAAAAGATAACATTCGTACCAGAAAGTCTCTAAGACGTGCACAGTTTTGACAAATAGTTGTAAGACACGAAACAGAAAATTGCCAGTACCACGATCCCGAACAGGCCCTTTCCCTGCGTCACGACCCTGCTCTGCGGACGCGGCACCTAGCAGGCGCGCGTCTCCCGGTGTTCTCCCCGCGTCTCCAGCCGGTTCAGTGCTTCGCTGTGAGCTGTCCCATTAGATGACTGTACCTCGGTTAACTTATTCGTTCTGGCTATGGCAATCTGATTTATGTCCAGTCTTGAACCACTAACGAAAACTGCCCTATGAACGTCGAGCCTTCGGCCGGGTGCCCACTCGGGGGCATCGCTGCGTCCCGAGGCGTGCCCGATGCCGTCCGGTTCCGTCCGTGTCGACGCTCGGTGACTCCACGTCTACGCCGTTTTCTGAGCTGTCAGGCGCTGCCTTCGAAATAGGAGGCGCCGGAGCGAGCCTCCAGAGCAGCGACGAGCGCCGGCTAGAGGGCCCCGAAGGAGGCCGGAAGTGGCGCGGCTTCCGGCGGCCCTCCATCTTGCCGTGATACAGCACGGAGGCTACGGAGGCGCGGCGCGATGTTGTCCACTGCGGCGTCCTACTCAGGGCTCGGCCGGGAGCTGACGGGGGAGCCGTGCGGCGCGGCGGGCCCGCTGCAGCAGCGGTTTTCGCCCTACGCCTTTAATGGAGGGTAGGAGCCCGGGGCTTCGCGCTCCTCCGGGCGCCCGGCTGGGTCGCGGCGGGCGGGTTCCGGGGCGCCTCGCGCCTCCCCGACGGCCGGGTGCGCGGCCCTGCGGTCCCTCCCGGTGGGACCTGCGGGAGACCGCCGCAGCCGCGCCTCGCCCCGCCGCCCTTGGTGTTCGTGGGCCCGAGCTGCAAGGCAGAACCTGGCTTGCGGACGCGAGCGTGGTCGGGCGCGAGGCCGGCGGCGGCGGAGGTGCCTCAGTGCTCTAGTGAAAGAGATGGGCTGGGCTGCGCCTAGAAGAGGGACCTTGTGACGCGTGTTTTGTTGTGTGTTAGGTTCGCGTTGCCTGTTCTTAATTACCAGCTTAATGTTGAGTAGTGCTTTTTCTTAACAACTGAAAGACTTGTTATTTAGGACTTAAAAAAAAATGTATTGGGTATAGGGTCTCACTACACAGCTCAGACTCGTAGCGATCTGCCTGTTTTCAGCCTCCCTAGTGCTGGATTACAGGCGCGCACCATCACCCCCGGGCTCAGTGCCCGCTCAGCGTGCCCGGGAGCCGGCGGGGCTTGTGGGGCTGGGGATCGAACCCTGGCCCCTGCGCTTGCCTAAGCAGTTGCTTAGTCGTCTGAGTTATCTTGACAGCTGTATTTAGGACTTGTGAATTGAAGAAGTGGTCAGGATGTAGCTTTATTTTTTTAAAAAAAATTTACTTATTTTGTGTTTTTTAGGAAAGGGTCTTACAAGATGTTCAGGGTCTCACCAGGGTCGGACTCTTAGTGATCTACCTGTTTACAGTTTCCAAGAGCTGGGATTGCAGGTGCGCATTACCACGCCCAGTCTCAATTGCCATCTCAGTGTGCCCCCCCCGGTGGGGGGGGTTCTGCTTGAAGATCGAACCCCTGACCCCTGCACCTGTTTGCAGTTGCTTTAATCTGCCAAGCTATTTGGCCGGTCCCCAGGTCATAGTTTTAGTTTATCAAACTTCACACATTAAAACATACAAAGCCTACTCATGTTTTCTTAATACCAAGAATGTTAGTGAAGTTTGTGTAAATTATGTTCAGTATGCAGATTGCTGGAGTATGGTACAGCTTGAAGAACTGATTTTAGCCTTGGTTACATGGTTAAAGGGCATTGTGGCCGGTGGATCTCAAATTCTTGAACCTGTATTTCCTTTGTCTTCCATAGCCGTGTCATACTTTGCTGGAGAATTAAAGAAGATACATTTTGTAAACTTCAAGTAGTATCTTACTTAGTAATCAGAATATGTGAACAGTGGTATTAAGAGAACTCACCTCTTAAAAAACTTCCTGAAGTTAAACAGTCCTGGTCGCAGAACCGGTGTACCTGGAGCCTGAATTGGAATATTTGAATCTGTGGCCTTTACTGCTTTTCCTGTTTTCCCAGTGCACTTCCCTCACCCCCCACCCCGCACCCTTCACCCCTTCCCTTGTGAAGCAGTATGGCCAATGTGCCCAGGCTGGGCTGGAACTTGCAAACTTCTTGACGCAGCCTCCCAGTGCTGGGATTACAGGCATGGCCACCTGCACTACATTCCTTAACACTGCCTATGATGACTAAGTACTTCTGTTGTAAGGTCTGTTATTAGACCCATTTTACAAAGCTGTCATAAATTTTTTATTGTTGTTTAGTGATGGTGGGGGTTTTGTGTTTGGGAAAAGGTCTTGCTGTGTCACTCAAGCTGGCCTCAAACTCAGTTCATAATCCTACCTCAGTCTCGGATTGTACAAATTTTTTCGGGTGTTCAGTATTCTGGATCCTTTACTTTTGACCCCCTTTAATCCTGTTTAAGTTACTACTTCCCTAACAGCTCTTAATAACTTTTTCAATTTTATTTTTCTTAGACATTTTTGACAGCTGGCTCAGGTAGCCTCAGCATCTACAAAATTAAGCTTCTCAGAGTCAGTAGCCTCTATTTGTCATATGACACCCTCATTTCTCCCAGTTTTACTTCTCAGAAGTTCCTCAATTCTTTCTTTGTTCTTAGTAAAATGTTTCTTTTGAGATTTGTTCAAGGTAGTAAACAAAAGAAAGGCAAGCCGTTTCCTTCCCTTGGTCACTTCTCTTTTAACATACAGCTTTTAATCATGCCATCCTTCTGCTTTTCCAGATTTAAAATAGTTTAATAAGTGATTTTCCGAGCTTCTGTCACAGTTAGATTGTTAACAAAACTTTGCTTTTTGTGTGTTCTGTAATTTTTTAGATAGGTCTTCTTCTCTTTTCACCATACTTCTGTCGGGCTGCATTGGTCCTTCTGGAACAGTGTTTCCCTCTTTGCATGTGATGTTATTGTCCAAGCAGTCTTCCTCGAAACCCAGCTGTGCAGATGAAGCTGCTCTCATATTTAAAAATTGGAGTGTGTGTGTATGTATGTATACACATCCGTGTTTATATTTGTATTTAGTACAGGGTCTCACTACGTAAGATTGGATTCAGTGATTCTCCTGTTTTCAACCTCCCAAGCACTGGGATTACAGGTGCGTGCCACCATGCCCAGTGTCAAAATTGGTATATTATATATATTGGGATATGTGTGTGTGTGTGTGTGTGTGTGTGTATGTATATTTAATTATTTTGGCAGAGCTGGGGATTGAACTCAGGCCCTTGGGCTGCCAGGGAAGCACTTACTCCACTGAGCCATCTCCCTGACCCCTGGTATAGTTTATATTTATAGCAACATTTAATAGGGAATCTGTACCTGCACCTGTATATGGTACATCTTACTGCTGCTTTTCTTCCCACCTCCCTCCCCTCCCTTTATCCTATATTCCTCCCTTGTTCTCATTCTTGGTTCCAGGCTAAAATTCCAAAATCTTTAGCAGTGAGTCCCTCTGCTGCTATGCAGAGCCACCTGACTGCATTACCATTGTGTACTGTTGTAATTGCTACCTGTTTGCCTTTGCTTGCTGTCTGTGGTGCTGGTAAATCTTTTTCTACCATAGAGCCTTAGTTGTAAATCCTGACTGAGCAACAATAATAGTAGCTGCGGTTTCCTGAGTGTTTATGTCCTGTGAGGCACAGTTAGGTGAACTGTGTCCTTCAGCTCTCCCAGTTGGTGTCCCTGCTGTCTGAGGTCACACAGCTAATAAGTGGCAATGGGGGGGGGGGCGGGGTCTCTGAGGTGATCCAAGCACATAGCTGCTTAGTCCTCAAGCTCTGCTGTCTTCCGAGCATCCATAGCAGCTGTAGCTCACAGTCACTGGAGGAGCAGTCACACACTGTTATAAACAGCAACAAGTATTGTAAGGACCTGACAGTAAAATGTTTTCAGCACCCTGATGAGGTCACTACTTTTATGGCTCTGTCATGGGTATGAGGAAAGTGAGGCCTTAAGTCCCACATGTGTGGTGGTGCACACTGGTAATCCCAGTATGAGGAGGCCAAGACAGAAGGATGAGTTCAAGTTCATCCTGGACTACATTTGTGGGACTCAGTCTCAAAAAGAAAAAAGAAAGAGTTAAATAACTTAGCTACAGCCTCATACCTGCTAAATAGTAGAGCCATAGTTCAAAACTGGATGGTCTGCTTTCAGTAAGTTACAACAAATGGTAGAGCCAGAAAGGAGAGTTTGCTGTGCCCCACTTGTTGGCAGATACCTAAGTGTCTACTGCTAGACATTATATAAGGTCTCACAGAAACAGCTGCTTGTCTGAAGCATTTCTGAAGAATGTAACTGTTCTCTGACCCCAGTTTGCATGGCAATACCACTGTTACACTTGGTCCTCCTGGCTGTAGGCCTCAGCTGTGCTTGTGCTGTGATGTCGGTGTCTCGCATAAGTAGGTTGTATTGTTTTGGTGGCTATAACATTGTCTAATTTGGTTGTTTTCCCACTCATGTGAGCTGTTGTTCTGATTTAGGGCTCGGGCTTTTTCCAGATGCCAAGACTTTTCCTTATCTCTTCATTTCGGTCCTCTTGTTTGCGTGGAACAGATTTTTCCATATATGTCCTATGGTGCACTTCTCCTATTTAAAGAGGTAGGATTCCTATCCTGAAGAATTAATTTTTTTTCTTTGTTTCTCCTCAGTACCGTATTGGCCATTGCTGGAGAAGATTTTTCAATTGTTGCATCTGACACCCGACTGAGCGAGGGCTTTTCCATTCACACCCGAGACAGCCCAAAATGTTACAAATTGTAAGTAGATGCTTTTAATGACACTTTTCTTGTCTTTGTGAAGACCTAATACTATCATAGATTCCCCTTGTTAAACAATGTAATTCCTGAATTTTTATGTTGCTTCTTAACATATCTTTGCATTTTACCAGAAAAACGTTTTCTAAGTGTTTCCGAAGAATCCACCATGTAATGTTATATGTGATTTACTTTATTTGTGTAGTAATAGTGCTTTTATTTATTTTTTAAATTTTTTCCCTTTTAGGGGAACTGGGGATTAAACTCAGGCCCTTGGCGCTTGCCAGGGAAGTGCATATTCCGCTGAGCCATCTCCCCAGCCCCAGCAGTGCTTTTATTGGAGGCATGTTACCGGATGGTAGTGCATTTCCCTCTACCCTTCTATCTGTTATCTGAGCGAGCAGAAGTGCATGGGCTTGTGGCTCTGGGGCTGGGAAGTTGACTGAAGCACCAGTTGTGCTCAGGGCCTTTGTGCTGTGTTAGGGCATTGCAGGAGGGCGAGGAAAGAAGGCAAGAGGGCCTAGGGACCCCTATACTAACAGCATTAGTGCACTCTAGTGGGCACAACTGCTGTGTTGTGTCCCCACCAGTACTGCCACAGTGACAGTTAATTTCTGTGTGCGTTTTGGGAGGAACTATGGTACCATTATCCATTACAAGGTTTTAAAATCTGTTTTTTTCTCCCTCTAGATTATTCAATTTAGATATGTCCTAAGCATTCCACACCTTGCAGTATTAATGGGTTAGATACCATATGCCCACATAGCTGTGTACTACCTACATGCATCTTGTAGAGTGGCAGGATTTATGTTTGATAGCTTTTAAAAAATATGGTTAATCAATTCCTAGTACAGAAAGAAAAAAAAAAGGAAGGAAAGAAAGTGGCTTTCGGGTGGCTGTTTATTTGGATGTTGGAAACAAAGGCCTTCCTTGGAGCTGAGCCTGAGGTCCCAAGCATTGTGCTTTTGGTGTGATAGAAGTAGATGAGGAAAGGAGACATCTTTTGAGTCCTGGTCCCACCCATGGCCCACATCTTAGCAGTGCTGGTCAGTGTCATGCCAGCTCCTTCCTGCTCCTTTCTCTCCTTCTTTCTACCAGTGGGCCCTTTCTTTTTTTCTGTGCAACATTTAGAATTTCAGAGTAGGAAATAAAATTTTTTTTTTTCTCTTTTGGAAATAAAATTTTGAAGCCATCTTTGTGCAAGCTTTTGCCGACCTTGGCAACATCTGTTACAGCGTGTACTGCTGAGTGAGCAGTACACTTGTTTCATGAGCTACTTAGCATGTGGAGATAGGGAGCGGCACAGTACAGCACTGTCAGGTACTTGGTCCCGGGCCCTGGGCTCGCCTAGCCCCACTGTTTGAAGCTGCACACTCTGGCCATGTGCCTCATGAGAACTCCATCCCTCAAAGCACTTAGGCAGACAGACCTGCATATGTAGGCACTGTGCTGTCCCTAGTATAATGTCTTTACTAGGTAGTGCTAAATTGCCCATCAAAAAAGTTACGCGGCTTCCATGCCTCAAGAGTACTTGTCTTCTCCCTCCCACCAGCGCTTCCTGTGTGTTTTGGCCAGTCTGGTCAGTTGAGATTGCTGCTTGTTAGGCTGTGAGTAGTAAGAGGCTTTTTGCATGTCTCGGTGACCTGTGTCTTTTTTTTTTTTTTTCTGTAACATATATATTCATAAAATTTTGTCTATCATATTGCTATTACATGAAAGTTGTAATTCCTGAATTTTTCTTATTTATAGGAAGCCTTTCTAGGCTAAGGAAATTAAGATGGTTTGATCATATGTGCTACCAATAAATTTTCTTATCTTTTTTTGAACTATTCATATTTTTTTGTCAAAAATAATGAGAATAGGATTTTGAAATTAAAATTGCCAGATATGTTTTATTTTGTGGTCTTATTAATTCAGTGTCCTGTTTTTTTACAGAACAGACAAAACAGTCATTGGATGCAGCGGTTTTCATGGAGACTGCCTTACCCTGACAAAAATTATTGAAGCAAGACTAAAGGTAGATGCTCTTGTGCCTGCCTGTGCTGTTGAAGACTGCACTACCTAGAATAGCTAGAGATGTCCTAAGTTGGCTACCTAGACTTTGATGGGTTCTAGAAATGGAATCATACAATTCATGCAGTTTCACTGCATGTGATGTAAAAGTCCGGTAATGTGAAACTGTGGCTTCAGGTCATGTAGAAGTCTTCTAAAGGTTCTCTTCCCTCCAAAACAAAATAGGTTGCTGTGGCAGGAGGTAGCCCAGACTGCTAGACAGGAATGTGGTTGAACGGTCTGCTGAGCTGTTCCTTTTTACACCCTTGTACTCAGTGCACAGGACGTGTGGGTGGAAGTTGGAAAAAATTACAAGCATGATTGAGAGGTACAGGCTGTCCCCTGAAGGTGCCAGTGCTGGTCAGCTCGTGTGACCTGGAGCACGCCCTGAAAACATTAGCAGGACTGATGGAATCCTTTTTTGCCTACCACTTCACCTTACTGTGGTGGTGACACACAGCCCATGAAGCAGGTAGTGCTTAAGTTAACTGAACCTGGATTTCTAACTACTTAAGAAAGCTCTGATTCCTGGCACCCACTGTAGACCCAGTACTCAAGAGGCCGAGAAAAGAGGGTCTTTATGATAAATTATTTTCTAGGAGCGTTCTCTGTAATTGTTTTTTCACTTGTATAGTACCAGTTGTATCTATTTTGACTGTTACCATTTGATTTTATAATTTTTTTTAGTGAGATTTTAATTCTTAATTTTACAGTAATTTTTAGACTTTAGAGATGCTATGTGATTGACAACTTGGTGAACTTTAAATCCATTTTGTGTTTATTTTTGTGGCATTTCTGTTAATGGAATAATTTAAGATTCCCACAGGTATGATAAATCTAGGATCATGAAATCGTTGCATTATCATCCTAGGTTCTTGATTTTAGTTTTAGTTTTCTTTTTTTTCAATACTTGAAATTGAACCCAGGACCTTTGCACTGGGCTCAATGCCAGCACTAAAAATATTTTATTTTGCGGCAGGGTCTCACTCAGTTTCCTGCACTGGGCCTACCTCAGCCTCTCAGAGGGCAGGGTTACAGGCTGCACCACCATACCCAGGCCTGAGATCCTGTGTTTGGTACTTGTGTTTTCTGCTGTAGAGGCCCTGAGGAACAAACCATTATTCTATGTCAGAATCATGTAGAGTAAGGGTGCTGTGTTTAGACCTCATGTTTACACAGAGAGGAGCCCATCTTGGGTCTGATGGGGTCAGTGGACTCAGTGTGTATCTCTAAAGGGCTAGGCAGTGTTTTCAGCTTTGTGGGCTGTTTGGTCTCTGTCAGAACTACCCAACTCTGTATTGAAAAGATAAGTAAAATGGGTGTGGCTATGGTCCAGTAAGCTCTGATTTGCAGGAACACACAGTGGGCTAGGGTCACGCAGGGACTGTGTGCACCATCATTTCTTGGCCCCTGGTCCAGGTGGCAGAGGTGTGTGGGGAACATCTTCCTGGGGCACTGCTGTGCTATTGGTATGCATTTGCTCTCAAATAGCACCTGAGGTGAAGGCGACAGGGAAATAGCTTTCTCACTCTATTTCTTTGGACAGAACTCCAAGGGTTGAGTACAAACTTAGCATTTTTATTTTCAAAACTCTTAATAGTCCTCAAATCTAGGATATTGTGAATTATTTTCTGTTTGTAATGCTGTGTTGCCTGACTGGGAAGAGAGCCAGGGTTTTCCCATTTTGCTGAGGTGTGCATCTGCCTTGTGTAAGGCGTGTATTCGCTGGACCATGATGAATTCTGCCTCCATGTGTCTGCTTTATTTATTGTGCAGATGTACAAGCATTCCAACAATAAGGCCATGACCACCGGGGCGATTGCTGCGATGCTGTCCACCATCCTGTACTCCAGGCGCTTCTTTCCATACTACGTTTACAACATCATCGGAGGACTTGATGAAGAAGGTAGAGCTGTGCTCTTGCAGAAGGAAGGATGAGGCATTTTGAGATGTGTGTGTCTCCATTTGGAGTCAGAAAGAACAATGAGCACTGTGTGGCCTGACAGCTTCGCGCTCTGATCGTGGAAGTGAGACGAGACGGGAGCTGGTGCGGGTGACTGGTACCAGAAGCTTGCACATGTGTTCTTCATGGTGTATGTTGGAGAGCCAGTTATTTTACTGTGGTTTCAGGCCTTTGACCATTCAGTACTAGTAATTAGCACTTTCACCCTTCAGAAAGAAGTCTGACCTCGAGAAGATTGACTTAAGTGTGGCTCTAAGTGACTTGTAACATTCACATTTGGCTCAGAAACTTCTTATAAAGTGATGTCTTAACCCTAGTTGTGCTTGCTTCAGTAGCATGCATTCTAAGTCATTGCACTTATCCTGCTGTTCCTGGAATCCATCTGAAGTAGCTTTGTGAGCATAAGATAGGGGTGTCTGTAGATCAGATTTGTGTCCCTGGAGTTTCCATGGTAGTTTTGATCCCAAACTGCATTACCCCACATGCGCACTCATGTTTTCCACAATTTTTTTTTTTTTTTTTTTTTGGTGGAACCAGGGATTGAACTCAGGCCCTTGTGCTTGCCAGGGAAGCACTTACTCCACTGAGCCATCTCCCCGGCCCCTTCCACAATTTCTTATACAGTCTTCCAGGCTAGATCTATGCCACTATTTAGAAAAGTCTGCTGAATAAAAAGTTACAGAAACATCTGGATAAGGACAGTGGGTGGAATCTGTCTTCAGTTTTATTCAGCCAGATCTGTAGCTGCAGTCACCCCAGAAGTGACACAGAATTCTTCAGGGGATTGCCTGAACCTAGTCAGGATTCCCAGGACAGAAGCTCTGAACATCAGGATGGTGAACCTAATAAAGTATCTGTTTGGGGAATGTGCCTGGATGGTATATGGCAGTCCTTGTGCTGTCAGGAAAGCAGAACAGATTCCACCTGGCTGGGGCTGGCGCAGGTGCAGGGGAGCCTGGTTAAGAGCTCAGATGAGGGAATGAAGGATTTGGCTTAGTACTGGGCCTAGTTTGTAGTGACTTAGTGACAGTCCATCAAGCAGCAGCCCGGGCTTGTGTTCAGCTGTGCAGCAAGCCTGGTCCAACGGTCGGCGTACTCACTCCAGGCTGGAGGAAAGCAGAGGTTCCCTGGAGCCCTGTGTCTTAAGAGAAGTTCTGAGGAAAGGGCAAGCTCTCCTGCTCCTTGCCTGTTCTCAGGTTGATATTGCCCCCCTCTGTCACAGAGGAGTTTGTTTCTCTCTGTTTCTGACTCCTGTGGTGCTTCGGGGAATGTGGGGAATGTTCTGGTCAGTTTAGTGTTCAGGCATTAGGCAGAGACAAGTTGCCCCGTCTGTCTTTAATGCTTTTCACCTTGCTTGAAAACTGAAAGGAAATGCAGAGAGCCGCAGTGCACTGTGTGGGTGACTTGGTCCTTGCCACACATAAGCATCCCTGGCGTAGCATGCTGGGCACTTAGGGGCCTCTGGGGCTTCGGGTCTCTCTGGCTTGTGTTCGAGTTAATCATTTGAGGTTTTAGCAGCATTAAGAGTGGCACCATTGGATTTCCGTGGTCCAGATGATGTCTTCTGAGTTTTTCAGAGAGAGGGTCTGGGAAAGCTCAGGTCCATTGGTGATGGATCCAAGCCACAGGGTTTGGTGTGTTTGATTTCAGAACCTCTGACTTCTGGCATCTTTTCATTGTTTTTTACATTTGTTTTTATTTATGTGTGAAAGCATGTACTGCTTGTGGACATTTTTCAGTTCTTCTGTTTTACTTAGCTTTGTTTTCCACATACTGAATTCATAGTGTTGAGGTGTTATCCAGTGTGATTCTGACAAATAGTGGCCTTGGAGGTATTTCGATTTCTGTTCTGGTGAGATGGTTCTTGGTGCTTCTGTGTCTTTCTCATTAGCACATGACCGTAACACATGATAGGTGTGAGAAAATACGTATCTGTGTTCCAGAATTCTCATCTTTGTTATGCCAGCTTGAATGCTGTTGGGATAGTTCTCCCTTGGACTTGCTGTGGCTTTCTCACCGTGTGTGGTCCCACTCCTTGGCATCGATGACTCAGGGTCTGGTGCATGTTTCCCTTGCAGGGCATCCTTGGCCCTCCCTGTGGGATTCTTGTCCTGCTTCTGGCCCTCAGTCAGTTTCCTGGGTGCCAGGCTTCTTAACAATTTCCTCCTGTATTGTAGTGATGGATATCTCCTGAGTGTTTCTAGGAAAACAATGAGAGACCTTTTCTAAGACTCCGCATCCAGCCCTAACATGGTTTCTGCTGGCTTACAGTGGCGCTCCTGGTCTGGGGAACAGTCTCTCCTCCTGTCTTTCCTGTGCTCCCCTTTCTCTTCCTTCTAGGCCCTCATTTCTGTTCTCCAGTACCACAGTGATCAGTACCCCATACAGCATTTTCTTATTTTGTCCTATATATTGTTCATGTCTTTGTCTTTTCATTCTACTCTTTGTAGATCTCTTCAGCTTTAGCTTTTTCATTCTTACTTCTTTCCTGCCTAATGTCTTTAATTTCCAAGAGCTTTTTCTTACTTTCTGGCTTTTTTTTTTTTTTTTTTATCCTGACTTTGTTAGATATTTTTGTACTTAATTTATCTTCTTTGTTGGAGGCTTAGTTCAAATTTCTGTTGATAGGGCCTGGGAGAATAAGCGCTTCCCTGGCAAGCGCAAGGGTCTGTGTTCAATCCCCAGTTCTGTGAGGAGAGAAAAAAAGGCACAAATTTCTGTTGGTGCTGGTCTGCTCACCTTGAAGAGTAACAGTGAGTCTGATTTTGGACGTGCGTGTTGCTGTGCCTTGCCCACTGACAGGCTCAGGTGGTTGCTTAGGTGGCTGCTGCTGCCTTCAGGTAAAGGTGCCTTACATCTGTGGCCTGGCTTAGGTGGGGAAGAAACCTGCTGGCCAACCACTTCAATGTGTCAGAGGAAGAGGGCTGGTGGTCCATGTTCTGCTCACATCAGCTTTCCGTTTCATGCTGCTGTCTTCATGCCTTCTCTAACTTCAGTCCACTCTGGGCCTGGTACCGCAAATGCAGACCCTCTGATAGTGTCTCCACAGACCCTGCATTCTGTGAGTAGTTTTAGGGATGGGATCCCTCTGGGGATGGGCCCAGCAGCTGTCCTTCAGTGTCAGCACCTTCTGCTTTGACCTCTATGCCTTTGAACTTATTGCCATGCTTTTTTGAAATTGTTCCCCAAAATTAAAAGTGGGTTTAGTTTTTTTTTTGTTGTTGTGTTTTGTTTTTGCGGAGCCGGGGATTGAACTCAGGCCCTTCTGCTTGCCAGGAAAGCACTTACTCAACTGAACTATCACCCCAACCCTGGATTTAGTTTTTCTGCAGTGTAAATAAACACATGCTTATATACACCCTTGAGAGTTTTACATAAATAGAACTGTTGAGCAGTTTGGGCGCCCCTAATCTGAAACCTGAAATGATTTACAGTTGAAAAGTTTGACCATCAACCTGCTGCCACAGAAAGAGCCAATCCACGAAATTTTGTTTCATTCACAAATGTACTTAAAATATGATATGAAATTACCTTCCAGGTGTGTATAGTGTATATAAAACATAATTTTATGTTTAGACTTAGATCTTACCCCCCTTGAGCATTTTGGATGAGGGATACTCATATTCATATTCCCTCCCTCTTCCCCTCCCCTTCCCTCTCCCGTCTTTCTCTTTCTTTTCCTTTTTCTCTCCCTCTCTCCTGCTTTCCCTCTTTCACTCCTTATATAGACATATATATATATATATATACATACATATACATGTATATGTATGTATGTATATATATATATGTCACTATACATGAGGTCATTGGATGATGTATGGATAGGTTCAAAGTATCTAGGTATGTATAATGAATATATATGAATATGCAGACACACACACACACACACACACATATTACTATGAATTGAACTAGGGGCTTTGCATTTGGCAACGTCCTTGACCTTTTTTTTTTAAGACAGGGTCTTGCTAAGTTTTCCCGGCTATAATTGAACTTTCCGTCTTTCTGCCTCAGCCTCCCAGAGTGTTACCATAGCAGGCAGCATGTGTGGTTTTTAATGGCTTGTTTAAACTGTGTGTCTATATTGTTCATGTGCATAGTAACATTTGGGGGCCTTGGAAGAGGAAGACAGCATGTCTAGGGTGCCTAGCCAGTCTCTTGAAGGTGTTTGTTCCAAACAACATGATGAGCATCATTTTACGTACTCTTGTGCTTCTCTCACGAGGCTTTTCTTCAGGAAGACTCCCACCACCTGCATTACTGGGTCAGAAGTTTGGGGTGGTTGTTTTGCATTCCCAGTTCTGGCCAGGCCTCTAGGAAGATGTACCGACAGTCCTCTACCAGCTGGAGGCATGAGAACGTACATTTTGGGGAGCATCTCTTTATTTTTGTTGACTTTTGCGTTTCTTCCCTAGAGTTGACCCAAGTCCACTTTTGCTTATCTTTTTGCTTGTAGTTTGGTCTTTCTGTGTTGATCTGTGAGGGCTCCGTGGCTTACGTTGACCCTTGGTCATTGCTGTGGTGGATGCCCCCAGTGGGATTCTTTGCTCTTTGTGGGAGGGGTTTCTTGTGCTGCATAAATTGATCTGAGTAACAGCCTGCTGTGTCAGTCTTTGTCATTTCCTGCATTATTAGAAAGCTTCCCTATCTGGTTTATCTCTTTTGCACTCAGATCATTGTGCTTTTGGAATTTATTTTGATGAAGAAAGGATTTCCAGTCCAGATTCATACCATTCGATGTTCCAAGTGCCCTTGCACGGGCTTGAAGCTCTTACCTTGCGCAAGTCTCAAGTCTTGTCTGTTCTGTGTGGCTTTCTGGGATTGGTCCCACCCTCTTGGGGGCAGCATTTGGACTCATTTCACTTATAGTCGCTCCCTTGTACAGGATAGAGTCCCTCTTTCTGCTGTTGTGCCTCGTCTCTGTTCTTTGCAGATTCAGACTATGAACCACTGCTATCTCTTGTCTGGATTTCTACCCAGAATAAACATCTCCTGAGGTTTTCATAGGTGACTTATGTGATTGTTCCTAGCAAGGAAATCAGTCCACACCTTTTTGCAGTGGAAAAACACAGAAAGCTAGAAGTGGCAAGTGGGCGGTAAGAACGTTGTCTTCGTTTTCCAAGGCTCCCAAATAAGTTGTTACTGTGCACATGGGACATGTGAGGGGCATGTTTGACGTAGTAGGAATTACCTGAGTGTCCTGTGCATTAGCTCAGCATGCTCTCTGCAGATTTTACATAGAGCTGAAATGAGCAGCCTGGTCAAGTTGATGGCAAGACTTGCCCCTGACCAGTCTGGCTCCCAAGTTTGTTTTCTTCCCTTATAAACATTGGTGTGCTGTGTGTTGTATGGTGATGCTATTTTTGAAACTAATAAATTTTAGGTTGCTTGTAACTTGCTTTTTTAACCAATGTAGAATATCATTCTTGCTTGTTTCATTATATGTTTAAACAGTAAGGGGCCGGTTGCATGGGCCTGAGTTCAATCCCCAGTTCTGCCAAAAACAAAAAAAACAAACAAAAAAACGAAAAACAAGAGAACAAAAAAATAAGACTGTTTTATCACTGCAGTGCAGAGACAAATTGTTAGTTCCATTGTGGGCAGATCTAGTTTTTTATATATGGTATTTGTACTTTTCTGAAATTCTGCCTTTATTATATAAATACTGGGTTTCACATTATGAGGTCAAATAATGTCCCTACTGCTAAGCACTCAAGTTTTCGTGTGATTGCTCACACATTTAGCACTGGGAAATTTTTAAACTATGGTTTATTCTGGGGGACTGTCTTAAGGGGTTTTGTGAGAACTAGGGTTAGGTTAGAGTTAGAGTGCACCCGTGAGAGCTGGACAGTGTGTCTGTGGAGCACTTTCATGCTGGGGGCCACAAGCCATCCTCACCATTAGCTTGACGAGACCAAAAGGCTGCTAGGGGACAAGTTGGCCAGTAGCCCTGTGCCTCAGGCTGTGGTCTTGTTTCCTCTGGCTGTATTCCTTGAAGAGCAGTTGGGAGGAGCTGGACACCTACAGGTGTCACCTGTGCAGTGTTAAGTGTAGTATAGGGGTCCTGGTCACTGGCTAGAAGTGGAGCCAAGTTGGTGTGCGTTTTCTGTCATGATGATGACAAGTTGTTTTTCCTGTGGTTTGGTGGTGTCAGGAGCCAGTCCTTACAGGAACTGTTTTCTTGCTGCAGGAAAGGGAGCTGTGTACAGCTTTGATCCAGTGGGCTCCTACCAGAGAGACTCCTTCAAGGCTGGAGGCTCAGCAAGCGCGATGCTGCAGCCCTTGCTGGACAACCAGGTAAAGAGCTGGGGCAGCTGCAGTGATGATCACTATCCTCCTGGAGTTTCCCCCAGTCCTCTCCATTCTCGGCTGCAGGCTGACCCTCCAGGGTCCCCCACCTGCTTTGACATTAGCCTGTAATCCTCCGTCCTCTGGGTCTCTTATGGCTACAGTGGGAGGTCCTGTTTTTAGTCTTGTATGGTACCTTACCTGAGCTTATGAAACTACCTATTTCCCGTACTCACCACTTTGATTTTGTGTCCTGGCTCTGAGGTATATTCAGACCTGAATTGTTGGATTTATTTCCCAGCATCCTTTCTGCCTTCACACCTAAGTTCCTAATTCATCCTGCCTAATCTTGGGAAATAGGATTTGTATAGCTACCTCTCCGCTGCTGCCTGCCTGCCTGCCTGCCTGCCTGCCTGCCTGCCTCACCTCTGGTGACTCCTCATGTGCAGACTGCTTTTCCCTAAACCGAAATGATATCCTCCTCCTGTCTTAGCCCCCAGGCAGGAGCATTGGATACCTTTCTCTGCTGGTATCCTTCACCACCCTCCTGCTGTCCATGTGATTTATCTGGACTGTCTTGGTGTGTGTCTTCTATCCATCCTGATGCTTTCTATCTAATGTCCTGTGTAACCCCATCTTCCCTTGCTTGATGTGTGGTGCCCAGGAGTGTTCTAGGCATCTGGTCGGTGAGGTTCAGCCAGGACTAGAGGACATTACAGTGTTCCTGTAGAATAATGCACATTGGGGAAGGTGCCTTTATGTGGTCTCACTGAATTACCTCAGCTCATGCACGTCTTCTGTCCTTCCAGGTTGGTTTCAAGAATATGCAGAACGTGGAACATGTGCCACTCTCTTTGGACAGAGCCATGCGGCTGGTGAAAGATGTCTTCATTTCTGCAGCTGAGAGGGATGTGTACACGGGGGATGCCCTCAGGATCTGTATTGTGACCAAAGAGGGCATCAGGGAGGAGACCATTTCCCTAAGGAAGGACTGATGTGTGGGCTGTGCCTCAGTGTATCCAGGGAGTCGGTTTTATTAAAAAAAAAAAGGGGGGGAATTACTCACTTGTTATAACATCTCCTCTCTGAGCAAGCCAGACCTAGGAGGTAGAGCTCCTTCCCTGCATTTTCTTCCTTCTTCCCGTGGTTCTCTTTTTCTGGGATGTTTTTGTGTAAGTATGTAAACGTAGCTCATGCAGTGTTTCCTCACATCTGTGAGCAAGGGATTGACCTGGAGAAGCTGACCTGGATTTGGCCCAGGGCTCTTGCTGTTTCTCCTAGCTTGTCTGAAGGACTGTAAAGCACCAGAGGGCACAGTGTGTTCTGGGCTGAGGAGCTAAATGCACACGTGTCACTGCAAAGCTTCTCATCTCCGATGCTTTCTGCAGTTTGAAATGGCTGTGTTAGAGAAAACTCTTCAATGAGAGTACAGGACACTCATTGATCTCAAAGTGCTTGCTGTAGTGAAACCTGAGTACTGAAGTTTTAGTTGAGAAGAAAGTAACTTACCCAGTACTCAGCTGCCAGGTGACCTGCTTGCAGGCCATCGGTTTCCCACCACTGACCTTGCACCGTGGTTCGCTCATCAGGGTGACCTGTGGCATAGTGGAGGTTTTTGTGCTTCATCTTAGAAACCACTTTTGATTTGCCTTGTCTCTTGTCAAAAATTCAAATTATGAAAAGTCCTGGTATATAACACATTTTTAAAGTTCTGCAAATAGTTCTGTGTCTGTCATAAACTCTGAGGTGTAACAGTGACATCGGTTCATTTTACCCTGTCCATTAGGCTGTCTGAAGAGACAGAACCTATAGGACTATGTGTGACTAGATAGAGAATAGGTTTAGTGGGCAGCCGGTGCTCTGGATAGTGGAGGCTGAAAGTCCCACGGCACGCTGCAGGCAGGAGCCCAGGAAGCCTTGTGTGCTCCTGCTCTATCTGAAGGCTGAGGACCAGGCTGGGGCAGCCCAAGGCCACAGAACCCTCTGGTACTCTCACTCCCATGAGAGAACACATTCCTCTTGTCTCTGGCTTTTGTTTCTGTGGGCCGTTTTTGTTTCTAGGGCACATCCTCCCCACCCAGCCCACTAACTTCCAGACACTAGAGGCAGTGTTCACCAGCTGCCTGGGCCCCTTTAACACTGGTCAGATCAGCACCTGGAGCCATGGTGTCCAAATTAGAAGTGGGAGGCTTGTGCTCTTCCACCTCGATGCCTTACTGTTCTTCCAAAAAGCTTTTGCTGATTTTGGGTTCTGTGTTCACTAGTTTATTTTTACTTATTTATTTTTTTGACAGAACCTGGGATTGAATTCAGACCCTTTAGCTTGCTAAGGAAGCACTTATTCCACTGAGCCATCTCCCAGGTCCCTTGTGTTCGCTAGTTTAAATGACATAAATTGGGTGTCTAGGAGCCTGGAGAATGCATTGCCTGAGGTTGCCAGGAACTTTGTGCAAGTTAGTGAAGGTGGGGATCTTTTCCCTTCTTTAGCTGCAGGTTATTTTGCCTGGCATCCTTGAGCCTTTGGATGGGTCTTATTGCTGGAGGCCAGAATGTGTCAGGTGACTGCTTGAGCTCCCTCACAGCCCTGGGGAAGCATTTGCAGACTGCCAGGCCATGGTCCCTTGCCTGTGAAGGGCATTGGGCTGGGCGTACAGTTCACATCCTTCAAGAGTGCTTCTCAGGCTCCCATTATGTACAGACTCTTGCCTGCCCGCTGAGAGTAACATGGATTGGGAGAATCTGACAACTCCTGGAGCAGAATCACCCAGTGTCCTGCCTGGTGGATATGTGAACAATAACACCATCCACATAGTTGGATTTGGATGTGTGTTGATGGTGGATTTGGTTTGTGCTTGTCAGACAGCACAGATATCTTCCTGCAGCCTGCTCGAGCAGGTTGTACCCCCCCCCCCCCCAGAGGTGGAGGTTACACAAGTAGGCTGAGCCTGCAGCCTTACGGTGCTGCTGTTGCCCAGTCTGCCGCACAGACATAGTCCTGCTCCACAGTGACGTGGAGCCTGCCTGAGAGGAGTGTGACAATCTAGGAAAATGTTCTCTGGTACCAAGTGTCTGTTCCTGCCTGTTAGGTTTTCTGCTCTCCAGGTGAACCTTTGTGACTCCTGAGTGTGTACACTAATACCTCAGAGTCTGCCCTCGAATCTCTGTGCCCACAACTCAGTGCCATGGAAACATGGCCAGAATCAGCTCCTCACCTGCCTAAGACCACCTTCCCAAGATCTGGGTTGAGAACATGGAAATTTTAAGGGAAAACCCCAGGTGATAAGTGGGTATGTGTATGTAGTCTGAAAACTGCATCTCCTAAGTGGACAGGCTCAGCAGGGCATAAGATGGGACTGAGCATTACTCGAAGATGTCTCCATAAGGAGATGTCTCCATAGCTTGACTATTCTTCTTGAGAAAGATAAAAATTGAAGCCAGTAGCTTCTCTGATGCTCGGACAGGAAGTAACACTAGGCTATCAGCACGGGCCTTCGTGTGTAAGTGTAGTATGTGAATGTGGTGTTGGGAATGTGGGTTCAGTGGTATGGAGGATCAGTGCAAGGAGAGATGATCAGGACTGTGGGATGTGGGGTGGGATCAGCAGTGTGGAGTGAGGGTCAGCGGTGTGGAGGTCGGGTTGTGCAGTGAGGGGGCCAGCCTTGGAGTGCAGTGTGGACCCAGTCAGTGGGGTGTTCCTGTGGGTTGGGTTAGAGTGGACCTGATGTGGATCCACTCAGATGGGAAGGAGTCTGGGCTAAGTTGTGTGGAGTGAGGGGTCACTAGTGGGCAGGGGGTGTGCAACATGAAGTTAGGGATTGGAGTATGAGGCCAGTAGAGTTGAGTGCCATATGTGGGCTATGGAATGGACAGTGTTTTGGGGGGCTCAGGAGAGGAGTGTGGGAGTCAGAGGAAGATGGTGTATCAGGCAGTGTCACTCAGCTGGAGTATGGAGCCTGAGACTTGGTGTGTTAGTGGCTGGAGTGAGGTGGGTTAGTGGTATGGAGTGTGGGTCAGTGATGTGGATCATTGTGTTAGAGAATGGGCTCAGGTGTGGAATGAAGCATAAATGGTGTGGAGTGTGCAGAATGTGGGCTATCCATGTGGCATTTGTGTCAGTGTTTAGGAGCATGGGTCAAACTGTGGCTTCAGTGGTATGGAGGGTGGGGACAGTTGCAGATTGATTTCAAGTTTGGAGTGGAGGTCAGTTTTGAGTTGTATTGGGTCAGTGTTGTGGGTGGGAGCCAGTGGTGTGGACGTTAGAGTCAGTCATGTGAAATGTGGGCAGAGTGGTAGAATACTGACCCTGTGGTGTGGATTGTGAATCCAGTGGGACTAGAAGTGTGGAATACAGAGTGAATGGTGTGGAGTATGGTGGTCAGTTTTATAGATCGTGGGGCCAGTTGTATTAAGAGATCAGAAAAGCCACATTTAATATAATACTGTATTCATAGGATTTTTTTTTTTTTTTTAATGAAACCGGGAATTTGAACTCAAGTCCTTGCGCTTGCCAGGGAAATGCTTATTCCACTGAACCATCTCCCTGGCCCGATTGTTCATAGGATATACAGGGTAGGCTTATTATGGCTGCCAGGCAGAGTACAGATGGCTGTCTGCACTGGAGGGGTGAGTGGTCCAAAGATCTGGAGCTCACTGGAAAGTTGTGTTGGTAGCCAAAGGCTCTATACAGCTTATCCTTTCCAGGCTGGGAGGCCCAGAGGTCTGCGCTGGGGTGGTGAAGACTAGAGTTCCTCTGAAGTAGCTGATTTGACACCTTCTGTCCCCTTTTCAATTCATTCAGGCTATAAGCTTATTGGCTGGTGCTGCTCACACCCAGGGTGAGTCATCTGTCTTCAACAAATCCCTTTAGCCACACCCAGAGCTATGCTGACCAATCAGCTGGGCCTTAAATTGACACAAGGTTAACTATCATAATCTGCTCTTGTGAACTTGACCAAACATCTTAAGCCATGCTTGGTCTCCAGATACAAAGACAGTTATCCCTGCAACAGTCCTGCATCCAAATGGAGACGTGCTCATTGCTCCCCAGAGTAAAGGGCAAGTTTTCTTTAGTTGACAGTTTAACATTTTATAGCTTGAACATTGTAACGGGTTTCACAATACTTAACCAGTGTTAAGTCTGTAACCTTATATTACATAGGGATCAATAGGAGAGAACTGTCAGAATCTACATTTTGTAGCTGGTGTCTAGAGCCACAGTACTGCCTTCTACCCATTCTGTATTCCCTTGGTCTTGCTAATGGTGGCGGGGCTTCATTCCTAAAGGTTCTGGGGTATTTGTCATCCTGTCTGGACTGGGTTTTTGTAGTTCCCCATTGGCTTTAATAACAGGATATGGTAATCCAAGAAGGTACACCGTGGAGCAGTAGTCCAGCTCCCCTTTCATAGTCTGGTCAGTCACCCCTGCCCACACTAGCTCCCTCTTTAGCCTGTTTGCTCAGAGGCATAAGAAGACCAAAAAGAGCAGAGGGGGTCTTACCTTCCAGTTCAGTGTGGAATCGTAGTTGTGCTTCCTGGTACAGCCCTTTTCAGCTCTAGAATTAAAACTTGTAGGTCATTGGAACAGGAAGCAAAACTTGGTAGAAGATCTCTAGCGTTAATTAGTAACACTATTCCCACTTGGAGCCCTTGATTTCTAGACCCATGGACCCCAGCTGTGGGAGACACAGTACCATGCAGTAGATGCTGATTCCAAGCAGCCTTTTGGAGAACCCTGCCCCAACCCTGCAAGCTAGTGCTACCTGGCTGGTGCTCTAACTGCATCTTCAAAGGAATATTCCACCTGTCTACCAATCCAGCCACTTCTGGATGGCGAGGAACTTGATAACCTGCAAGTTCTGTGAACGCAAGCCCATTTCCTCACTTCTCTGGCCATTAAATGTGCTCATCAGTCAGATGCAGTTCTGCCTGGAATTCCATGACAGTGGCTAAGGCATCTGTGAGTCCATGAATGGTAGTTTTGGAAGAGGCATTACATGTAGGGAAGGCCGGTCCATCACTGCGTAGGTGTCCATACCAGCAAGGACAAGCTCTACCCTGTCAATGATGGTCCAACATGGGCATATCAGGCATTCAGTGGCCGTCACCAGATCATCCTCAGTGGTTGAAGCATGTATGTTGTTGAGCCCATGCGTAACTTCTATCCCTGTGCCCATGGCTACTTTGTTTATACCTCAGTTGCGGGCAATGACAGGTGGATGAAGAAAAAGGTTGGTCTCTGTCTACAGAAAGGGCCATCATATGCCCTTGATTATTAAAGTTTCCTTCTGCAGAGGTCATTTTATATTGTTTGTCTGGGATACAAATATTTTTATAGCTTGTGCCCATTGTAAGTGGTCTATCTGCACACCTCTTCCTTGGCTATCCTGTCATTAATGTTTCAGTCATGATCCTTCCAAGTCCCTGGCCATCATGCAGCATGTACTGCTAGGTGCATTGCCAGGTTCTGCCCACTGTGAAGGCTTCCCTTCATCACTGTCCTTCGGGGTGCCCCGGAGAGGTGCTGTAGGCTGCAGCCGTCTGCTTGCGGTGCTGTCTGTATAGCATCCAGAGCCATATGTAAGCCAGGCCCTGGCCTTCTGCTCCCCTGACATCTGATCATATGGTACACCCCATGAGGATACAGGCACATGCGGGGAGTCAGAAGGAAGTGTGGCAGGAGTAGCAGCCATGGGCGCGTGGGTACCTCCTTCATGTAACTTCCCTGTACCACCTGGTCCTGCTCGGGCCCATTCACACATAACAATTTCTATTTGATGACAGACTGTTGCTGTGCTTGCCCAACTGTATGACTCAGATAATCCCCAGCTCATGATAGGTCACATGGCGACCTGGTGTCCCATGGTGAAATAATAAGTTTCATTATGGCCCAGTAGCAGGCCAGGAACTGTTTCTCAAAGAGAGTAGTTGTCTGTAGATGATGGCAGAGTTCTGCTCCAAACTTCTAAAGGGTTCTGCTGCTCTTCACCTGTGGGGGCTGCCAGAGACTGCACAGCATCCCTGCCTGGCACTGCCACTTCATGTACTGTTGGTCCCCTGATCACATGGTCCCAGGGTAGGGGAGCCCACACTGCAGCCTGGACCTGTTGGAAAGCCTCTCTGGGTCCTCAAAACTAGCAACTTTCTGAGCCACTCCTAAATGGGCCAGGGGAAGATACCTAAGTGAGCAATGTGTTGCCTTCAAAATGCACAGAGGCCTGCTAGGTGCTGTACCACCTTTTTGGTTATAAGAGGAGTGTAGCAGTATCTGCGTGCCCCACACTTCCAGATTCCTAGGGGAAAAGGTTTTTTTTTTTTTTTTTTTTTTTGAGACAGGGTTTTGCTATGTAGGTCAGGCTGGCTTTGAACTTGTATAGATAGGCTAGCTTTGAACCCTTGAAGATCCTCCTCCCTCAGCCTCTGAAGTGCAAGGATTACAGACTCATTTGGTCCAATCAGCATAATATCAACATAGGAACCAGATGTGGTAGTGCATGGCTGTAATCCCAACACTTAAGAGGTTGAGCCTGGAAGATCTCTGAGTTTGAGACCAGCTTGGTGGCTACAGAAGTGAGCACAAGGCCAGCCCGAACTGCATAGTGAGACCCTGTCTCAAAAACAAGTCAATGTCTGCAATATGCCAGACTGACTTGCCTGGCAACTCCCCAGAGCCCCTGACCCGAAGCCTGCTGAGCAAGTGGAAATTTTTCTGGCTCTCCTGGCACTCCCACACGAGCCTGGTTAGGTGAGTGTGTGGGAGAGCCTTTGGTCTCCCCACCCCCCGCACGCTCTGCACCATCCAGAGCCCCTGCCCCCAAGACCTTCAAGTGAGTGGGAATTTTTCCGAATCTCCCACCACCTGAACCACCCTCACCCAGCCTGGTGGGTGTGTGGCAGAGCTTCTGCGCTTCCCAGTGCTCCCTTCTAGTTGTACCAGAACAGCTGCAGCAAAAAGGAACTGAATACAACAGCTAGATCCAGGCCACACATAACTGGATAATCTCAAACTTAATAGACTGGCACCCAAATCTCATAATGCACTAAGGTCTTAACTGCACCAAAGCTCTACACTAAAGGTCAGAGGTCAGTGCTATACAAAATGACAAAAACAAGGAGCAAAAGGCAATCTTAGGCCTTGAGTCCACCAATAAGTGCAAAGGACACTAGCTCAGTTGAAATGAAGGAATTAACAGAGGCGGAAGCACAACAGTAGAAAGGTATAGAGGAACTCAGACCAGAATTGACACCTCAAATAAAAAGAGAAATTTTTGAATACATAGTATCTGAAGTAATGAATCAAATCCAGAAATGTATGGGGGAAACCCAAAGCCCTCCCAGAACAAGTGCAGAGAACACAGTTCCAGCTGAAACGTATGAATTAACAGCATCACAAGCAAAGAAACAACAGCAGAAAGGTAAAGAAAAACTGAGAGCAGAAATAATTTCTGAAATAAAAAAATCTTTGAAATCATAGCATCTGAAGTAGAGAATCAATTCCCGAAATATATAGAGGAAATCCAATTTGGAAAAAACTCTGTAATAAAAGAATATCTACCTCTAAAGAAGACATTGATAAAAAAAAATTAGAGATCAGAAATATGACAAATTCCTTGAATGAGCAATACAGAAAAGAAATAGATCGCATGAAGCAGAATCAAAGAGATAGAAGAACTTAAAATCTCAATCATGAGTCTACAAAACCATTTGAGTGAAGGCGAAGACAGAGTTTCAGATCTTGAAGATGCTGGTGCAGCTAGTGAAAACGTGAGAAAGGATCTCTTAAAAACAGCCAGGATGCAGGAAAAAATAATCCACCTGCAAGATGATGCCAGGATGAACAATGAGATTAATTGGCATCAATGAGAATGAAGGAGTCAATACAAATGACATAAAAAGAATTTGGGGAGAAGTAATTGCAGAAAACTTCCCAAATAGGAGAAAACAACCCAACATTCAGGTAACCAAAGCATACAGAACACCAAATAACTTCAACCCAAGTAAAAGAGACATGTAATAGTCAAGATCCCAGAAATTCAACATGAGAATAATATACTGAAAGCTACTAGAGAAAAGAAGCAAATCACATTCAAAGGAAAACTGATCAGAATTACAGCTGACTTCTCTACACAAACCATGAAGGCAAGGAGAGCATGGAGCAGTTCTTCAAGTCCTGTATGAAAACAAATTCCAGCCCAGACTACTGTACCCTGCAAAACTCTCTTTTAAGTTTGATGGAGAATTGAAAAACTTCCACGACAAAGAACAATGAAAGAATTTCATGATGACAAAGTCATCCCTACACAGGCTACTGAAAGATGTCCTAGAGAGAGACCACAATGACCCGAACTCCACGAAGGAGAATGGAAGGAACCCACTAAACAGCACAAACACAGGATACAAAGGAGTAAACAACAGCAGGTAAATATGACAATCATAAATCAACAGATTTCAATTATAACCATTAATGTAAATGGATTCAATTCACCAATTAAGAGAAATAGATTGGCACAGTGGATTAGGAAACATAATCCAACAACATGCTGTATACAAGAAACACACAACACAAAAAGACATTCACAGGCTGAAAGTCAAAGGATGGAAAACAATACTACATGCCCCAGCACCTCAGCAAAAATCAGGAGTAGCAATTCTGTTCTCAGACAGTCTCAGCTTCAAACCAAGAATGATCAAACGATAGAAAGAAGACCACTATATATTGGTTAGGGGGAAAATTCAAGAGCAAGAGGTAACACTCATAAATATCTATGCACCAAACACAGGAGCACTCAGCTATGTAAGACAAATCTTAATGGACATAAAAAATCTAATATCCAAGACCACAATCTTATCCAAGACCTTAACATCCCATTATCTCAAAAAGATAGGTCAACAGGACAAAAAATTAGAAAGGAAGTAGCAGAACTGAACCAGAACTTGGAACAAATGGACTTGGTGGACATATACAGAGTGTTCACCCAGCCACAACTGAATATACATTTTTTTCAGCTGCACACGGGTCGTTTTCTAAAATAGACCACATACTAGTTCATATAGGTCATGCTTAAGTGTCTGCAAGAAAACAGAAATTATCCCATGCATATTATCCAACTACAGTGCAATGAGACTGGAAATGAATGACAAAAGAAACCAGAAAAACATGCTAAATTCATGGAAATTAAACAACACCTTACTCAGCAATCAATGGGTCGCAGATGAAATTAAACAAGAAATTCAACAATACAATTCAATGAAAATTCAACAACTTACCGGAATTTATGGGATGCGATGAAAGAAGTTCTGAGAGGTAAAATCATAGCTATGAGCTCACACATGAGGAAAACAGAACGAGAACAAATAAATACCCTAATGTTGCACTTCTGACATCTAGAAAAGGAAGAGCAAACCAAACCCAGAGCCCAAAGATGGGAGGAAATCATAAAGATTAGGGCAGAAATTAATTCAATTGAGATGAAGAAAACAGTTCAAAGAATCCACAAATCAAAAAGCTGGTTGTTTGAAAGACTAAAGTTGATAAGCCCCTAGCTAACCTCATCAAAAAGAGGAAAGAAAAACTTCAAATACAAGAAATAAGGAATGAGCCGGGCGTGGTGGCACATGCCTGTAATCCCAGCACTCGGGAGGCTGAGACAGGAGGATTGTTGTGAGTTCGAGACCAGCCTGAGCTACAAAGTGAGCTCGAGGCCAGCCTGAACTGCATAGTGAGACCCTGTCTCAAAAAGACCAAAAAAAAAAAAAAAAAAAAAAAAAAAAAAAAAAAAAAAAAAAAAAAAAAAAAAAAAAAAAAAAAAAAAA